>CANTUR010001008.1:1017500-1033151 GCA_947683625.1 Mallotus nudiflorus
TCTTCAGACCTCAGCAGTAGACCTAAACGTCGGACTTATTCCATCCCAGCTCATTTATGTAAATTATCTACTTAATTTTATTTTGTATTCTAGAAAACTGCAGTAGTCATATTTTGTATCAGTAGTGAATTGTATTTATATTTACTGCATGTGAATTTTAATTTAGAGGTCTTTCTCTGAATATTGTATTAATATATTTTATGTTATGATATGGAAGAGATTATTTTATTATATTGATTTGAGATTTTAATTATGATACATATTTATTTATTTTATTTTAATTATTGCATACTTTTATTTTAAAGCTTGTTACGGGTTCTGGATTCAAAAAAATGTTCATTTCCTAGCACCAGTCATGGCCCCCGGTTTGGGTCGTGACACAATCAAAACAAGTCAAGCCAAACCCATTACAACTCTTAAATTGCAATGCCCAAAACAATTATAAAATTCAAGTTTTTAACTATGAAAACTGTTCCTTTTCCAAATAAAAAATCCAAAATACAATTCAACTTTGAACGTCACTCACTTTGCTCATTTTTTTGTTTTGCTTTCTTTCTCTACTCTCTTTTAAGTCAATCCACCACATCTAAGTTTTTTTATATGAATTAGGTGTAGGTTTCTTTTCTTTTCTTTTCTTTTTTATAGGATCTAACACAAAAAATAAAGAGCAAAGAGGAGAAGAAGAAGAATTAGATGTGGGTTTTTTTTTTAGTATAGTGATGAGATCTAATATAAAAAAATAAATAAAGAGAAAAACAAAAGAAAAAGAAAAAGAAAAAAGAAGGAAAAAAGACCGTATTTTGGAAACAATTTTACCATCTTTATGTATTTTGAAAAAAATTATCCTGCATTTTGTATTCTTGAAATTTTTTTTCTTTTTCTATACATTTCTTAAAAAATCCATTTTTTTGTCATATGGAAATATGTCAAATTTACTTTAAAAGTTTACAATATTAATCATGTATAATATATATTCAATTTTTTCAACAATAGGTAGAATGTCCGTGGCTAGGCTAAAAAAAAAATAGAACTTATATCATCAACTCCAAACTATGACAAATAAGCAATTTTCTAAAATATTTATGCATGGATACACTATAAGAAAACAGGAAAATAGCCACGAAAATTTCCATCACAATTCCATCACAAATAAGGTTTAGTAACAGATTTGTGACGAAATTCTTGTCATCAAAATATTAGTCGTCGCTAAATTTTGTGACAGATTTGTGACAGAAAAAAAGTAAACTTTAGTCATAAAATTGTGACAGAAAAAAATTCCATCACAAAATTTTCTGATGGATTTGTCACGAAAATCCATCAGAAAGTTATGACGGAAATAGTTTCTGTCACTAAATATTCAATGGTGATAAAAGGTGTTTCCGTCACAAAATTATGACAATAAATCGTCACAAAATTGTGACGGTAATCTGTCATAATTTTATAACGGTAATCCGTCATAATTTTGTGATGAAAATGGTTTCTATCACTAAAATTCACATCGATAATTACCGTCATAATTTTGTGACTGATTTGTGATGGTAATCCAACACAATTTTGTGACGAAAATGGTTTCCATCACTAAAACTCATGCCAGTAAAAATGTGTTTCTGTCACAAAATGGTGATAGAATAGTGACAAAAATCTGTCACAAATTTTGTGACGAATTACGGATTAGTAACAGAAATCCATATCCATCACAAGATTTTGATGGATTAGTGACAGATTACTGTCACTATTAGTGATATTAATTTGTCACTAACTTTTTCATCACTAAATTGTCATAAATTATTTCGTCACTATTTTTTTTGTCTTGTTATTATATTTTATATATTTTTTATAAATAAAATGTTATTTCTAATTAGAATATATTTTGATACATTTTAACAAAATTATAGGAAAATTGACATTCAATAATTAAAAATGTATTTCATAAGATAAAAAATTAAATAGCATAGATAAAAAAGTAATATAAGTCAAGCATAACTAATAAGAAACATCTATGTTTTACACATCAAACATCAAAAAAATAGATAACAAAATCACGCAACAAATCAATAAGCAACTACTTTGTTCCGTTCCAATGGTTCCTACAACAAGAAACAGTTCCATGAGCTCAAGAACCCAATTCTATATATATATATATATATATATATATATATATATATATAGAGAGAGAGAGAGAGAGAGAGAGAGAGCATGCTCATGTACAATTTAATAAAAATAACAATCTCACAAGTATGCACATAGTAATTTTTCCAAAACTAATAACTAATATAATCACATGGAATCAAAAAAAGTAAACACACAGTATGGATAGACATATAAACTAACCAAAAAAATTACTAACAGATATCTGTCACCAATCAGTCACAATTCTATCACAAAATAGTGACAGAATTAGAATTCTATCACAAAATAGTGATGGAAATCTAATTCTGTCACAATCCCGTCACTATTTTGTGATGGAACTCAATTTTCGTCACTATTTTATTTTGTTACTGAATTAAATTTCTATCACAAAATAGTGATAGAATCCATTTTCCGTCTCAATTTTATGATGGAATAGTGATGGAATTTAAATTCAGTCACTAAAATTCCGTCACAAAAAGTCATCCATCACAAATTATTTTTAATGAAGTCATTTACTTAGTAGTTCATTTAGTGACGGATTGTTTTTCTGTCACAAAGCAGTGTCAAATCCGTCATAAATTTTTTGCGCCAACGTCCACCATAATTTAGCAATGAATTTCGTTTTTATCACAAATCTGTCACAATTTTCCTTCACAAATTGATCTCAAAATCTCCTCAAATGCTTTTCGCATAATTTTTCTAACAAAAATCTGTTCCCTCACAAATGCCAGCCACTAATTCTAATTTTAGTTACTATTCTGTCACAAATTTATCACAATTTTATGACCGCAATTTCTGTCCCAAATTTCAATCACTAAAATTCAATATTTTTGTAGTGATATATTATCCAACTGATAAACATGTGATAAAAATAAATAATTGTGACTACTTAAGGTATTTTTATAAAACACTTAAAATAATTATGTGTGATTTAATAATTAAGTATAATACACAAATATAAACAGCTCATTGCTAGTGAATAATGATATCTAAATTTTGTTCTTAATTTAGTGTGTGTGTGTGTTTTTTTTTTTTTTTGAAATATCATAAATGAATTTTCATTCATTAGAGAAAGAGTTACTATACAAAGAGTAACATAACTCAATCTGCAATCATACAAAGAAACATGTCATTTATCTAAGGGTATTACGGAAAAAAAAAAAACACAAAAATGATATGCATCTAAGTAGTGAAATACTTAAAGAAAAAAAAAAACCTTAAGGATCGACATCTATATTTTTCGATTTTTCTAATGCGACTAAGGTGCCAAGAGCAGTTGAATCTGATGATTTTCTTTAGCATACCTTCATACAGTCAAGATCTCCCAATTTGATGTTCCCTTGGATAGATAAAATCACAAAATTACAAACTGTAATTTCAAACTAGATCTAAAGATCTAGTAAAAAAGATATTTCAGTTTTTCTAATGCAACTAAGGTGCCAAGAGCGGCTGAATCTGGTGATTTTCTTTAGGATACCTTCATACAATCAAGATCTCCCAATTTTATATTCCCTTGGATAGATCCAACCAAAAAATCACAAAATTACAAACTGTAATTTCAAACCAGATCTGAAGATCTAGTAAAAAAGATATTGAGAAAAATATACTAGGATTAAAGATCATAACTCTAATCCATATTATTTAAGTGAAAAAAAAAAAAAAGCAAAAAGAAAGAAAAAAGGAGAATTGTTGGTTTTTGGCCAAAAATGGCTAAAATCACCCAAAAAAACCACTCATAAAAACCACCAAATTGAGAGGAAGAAAAAAGAGAGAGAAAGAAGAAAGAACTTGACAAACATTTAATTCATTAATGTGTGTGTTTTTAGGTTATATATGGGTTAATATACTTTTATAAAATTTTCATAATTTTGTTAACGAATATGTTTTATCCTTGATCTAATGTGTGTTTATATTATAACTTAAAAAAATTATTTCTAAGTCCGAATCATTCATGAATACTGTTTTAAGTTGAACATTATGTTGCTTTGTTGGGAGTATATATGAAGCTTTTTTGAATCCCCAGCACATGCAAGTTAAAAATGTACAACCCAATAAGATCATTTCTAGTTTCAATTCAAGTTGAAAGGGGAAAAGAAAAGTTGGCAAGCATATTGATGCATGCATAGGTATATATATATATATATATATATATATAAAGGAAGTCCATGATAAAAATGGAATCTATTTAATTTTGGAGCATACTACATATATTTTGGTTTATTTCTGCTTTGAAGAAACAAGATGGAGTATGAGGAGACAATGGATTTTTCTGGGGGCACATCAATGGTTTGTTTGAATTTTCAAGACTATGCGCATGTGGGTCTCTAGTAATTGTTTCTTTTAAGGCCTGCAAAAAGCAAAAGATTGTTTTGACACAAAGTGCATGCAAGCATGTACATATATATAGGAAAATATATAACTCTTATAATTAGCTAGTTTAAATTTGTCATCTTCCCCTATCTCTCTTGCTGTAGCTTATTACAATTGATTGAATCTCCTGTACAGAAAACATTAATGGGCCCCCTTTGGAACATGTGCTAGTGATTCTCCAAATTGGTAGAGATGCTAAAATGTTTCCTATAAGCTAGGAGGGAAATCTTATAGCATTTTCATAAAGTTCAAAAGGAGATCTTGCACTGCAAAAAATCATCATGGAAATTATGATATGGATATTCACTTTCGTTGGTGCCCTCACTAAATCCTCTACTTCAAAGTCAAAAATTTATATTATATAGATATTTATTGATTGATATCCAGTATTTATTATCCCCTTCGCTTTCATTTTTATTCAAATCGAGAAATCTTCTTATTTTTTGTATTTTGTAGCTTTGAATAAGTATGTTTTTATAATTTATCATTTAGAATTTAGAATTTGATCAGAAGTAATATTTATTTAATAAATTTTAGATAAATGTAAAAATTAATAAAAAAGAATGCAAGCCAATCAAAAGTAATCTTGTTAGTATTCTCATTTATAAGAATTGTGTAGTTCATTTTGAATCTCTTATAACTATCATCCACCGATATTAGTGAGTATTAAAGAGATGACTACTCTTATATTGCTTACAGTTCATATGCTCTCTATTGAATTTTTAATAAGAAAAAAGAATGGGAAAGCAACAAAATGAGATAGGTTATCAATGCACAACAACACTTACTTTAATGATTGAACCAAGCCATTAAAGAGCACAGTTTCTAGGAGTAGAAATTCCTATTATATCCTGAAATAATAAACTCAGGATGCCAGCAGTGGGCCTTTTGAAGATGAAGAAACCGACAGGCAAAGTGAGAGAATGACTCGCCAAGAAATCAGCACATCCATTCCCCTCTCTAAGGACATGAACCACCTGAACTTGCCAGTCTCTATCCAACAACAGCCCTCTTATGTCATGGAAGAGAGATTTGACCCAAAGCTGGCTGCTAATGCGTCTGTAAATAATCTCAGTTACATTTTTATTATCCCATGCAGTCCGAAGGCCATAAACAATGCCTCGACATTCAGCCTCCAGGATGATTGAAATTCTTTTATATATTACAATGAGACCTCTCTTGAGTAGCAATATTAACTAGAAAAATATGGACTAGAGTAGCGAGGACTGAAAAATATATACGACAAATGATAGCCACAAGAATTTCTATGATAATCAAAACCGAGTGACTAGCAATGCTACAAGGAGGTATCAATGTGTAGAAAACATACGTATGCTATGCACATTCTCATATTCGTAATATGAGCATAATGGCTGATGCATATATTTTCACACTCACCGTAGCATGAGTGATGCGCATATGCATGCTCTCTCATCAGCGTCTCTATGGAAAAATACCCACTAATAATTAATATAGATTATAAGTCAACCAGCCAATTTTAGTTTTAGAATTTTCTTTATATCATATTGGCAACAAATTGAAAAATCCGAGCTTTTATAAATCTATGATCCATTTCACACAGTTTATGAGCTAAATTCAAATCAAAATGGATAAATAACGTTTTACAATTCGAATATGCTATATGCTAAACATGAGGTAATTATCTATCAATATTAGATTTAATACATCCGCAACTTCTTAAACTTGTTATATTTATTCAGTTTATCTCATTTTAAGTTATAAATTGACTATTTTAACATTTTAAATTGCTAAAATCATCATTTATAAGTGTCTAAATATTTCCATTTCAACTTTTAAAAAAATCATTTAAATACTTCAAATAGTACTGAAAGTGTCTATAAATTTTATTTCTAATAAGTTGAAATGTCTAAATAATTATTTTGTAAGATAAGGAGGCAAAATGACAAAAAATGTCAAGCAAAGAGGATTGCAGATTTATTACATGATCAGTATTATTAATAACCTGCCATTTGTCGAACATAGACTGACATGGACCATTTTTAAAAAAATCCTTCACAGTACTAAAAATATAAGAAAGTTGAGGGCACTACGATAGTATCATGACCTAATAAACAAAAGGGGTTAGATGGAACAAGATTTCTTTTTTTAAAAAAAAAAATAACTTAATACTCGATTTGAAAGCATATTCGCAGCAGCTGGTAGCTCAGAGTCCATTAAATTTGAAGTAAAAAAAAATACATATTCTTTGGTATGGAAATTTAAATGGGGCCTCAAATTTCCAGGATCGCACGTAGTAATCAAGCAGTAATGATCATCTTCTTTGAATTTGGGTGTGCCAATGGTATAAGAATTCATTTATAGCACAGCTTGCAAGGATTAAAGCAAAAGTTTCTGCGCATGCACAGCAAGGGTTCTGTTTCTAGGCGCAGAAAGGTGTTCAAATAATGGCTATCAATTCTTTTTCATTTGTTTTTGGATTTTTTTTTTTTTTTCAATCCGATTGGGCTTAATGAGCATGGGCCTCACACGTTGTTACCCTTTAGAATGTGTATGAATTTGAGCGTATATTAAAAAAATTGTGCATTGTTGGATTTGTAACCAAAAAAAATATATTTCTTGGTTATATTAATTAAATGTAAGATATTTAAAATTCAATCACTGAATATTAGACACCTAATGTGGATAAAAATCTTTTCTCTAACACTTGACTTTTACCCTTTACTTATTCATTGAATTTTATGTTTTATAAGAAAATATGCACTTTTATATAGATAAATTAACTATTGTTAGAATCTTACGACTCATAATTCAAATTGTATAATTTGAGTAAATTCACTTCAAATCTAATGTGAATCTATGTATGAATCAGAAAAGTATAATAATTTGATATCAAATTGTACGATTCAATAATGAATCAATATGAATCTACGATTTTTTCCTATTCTTATTTATTCAATAGAACAAATATTATTTAAGAAACTATACAATTAATATATAAATTCCTTTTTCACTTTTATTCCTCAAATTTAACGAGGCTAACTAATATAATTAACTTTATAAATTCTATTATAATTATTTTTTCTCATTTATTCTTTTAATTTGGAAGACTAGCAATACCGATTTAGGTTTTTATTTCTCCTTTTCACTAATTTGTTTCTTTCACATTAGATATTTGTTTTAACTTTCAAGTAGTTTTTATAGGGTAAAAGAACTATCAGTATATTCATAGTATTAGTTTCTATATTTGACTTTTTTTTTACCCAAAGATATATATGATGGTTACTGTAATTTCTATTATTTATATTATATTTAATATATTATATTATTATAAAATTTTAATAATGATTATTATGAAGTAATATATATTAAAATTAAGTAGTACCTTATATGAAATATATTGTTTACATCAAATATATTATTTTTAATTAATATCATTAATATGAATTGAATTTTACGATTCAATTCGATACTTGGTTCATAAATTGAGAATTTCAATTTTTTATTCGAATCTCGATTTGATAACTAAAGTTTACTTTTAAATCTTTTGATATCTATATTTTATTAAATATGTTTAAAAAAGTCATTTTGATATTTTATTATTTTGATAAATTAATAATTAGTAATTGATGAGTAATAATAAAGTATAAAATTTTAAATCAAATAAAATTAGCTAAAATTTTTTTATTTTGAAATTATAAATTTAATGAGATTAATAAAATAAGTATTTTAGATATGAAGAACGTTATTTTATTTCAATATTAATTTAATAAAATTATAATATAAAGTTGCAATAAACATGTACTTATACTTTTATTATTTAAAAATTGGCAAAATAATTGTTAATTTCCATATACATTAAACATGAAATTTAGATTGATAAAAATTAAAAAATTAAGTAAACAATTATTTTGAAATTAATTAATTAATTAATAATTGTAAATATTTTAAAATATAATTTTTATAAATTTTAATTAGCTATGATAATTTAACAAATCTCAAAAGTAAATATTTATTTTAAATATATCAGTTATTATTTTAAAAATAAAAAATAAATGTTAACTAAAATGTCTTAGGAGTATAGTTTATATACAACATGTATATATAACGAATAAATAATTAGTCAAAAATAACAATCCGACACGTGAAAGTATTTAAAATTAAAAAAAAAAATAAGTAACAACATAATTAATTGATGATTTAATAGTTAGATGCTATGTTGCATTCCGCTTCTCTCTCGAACCTTTTATTGTTCTGGTTATTGTCTTTTTTATTCTTGTATCATTGGATCAATTTTTGGCTATTTTTAGCTGCAAATTGATCCTCTTCCTTTTTTTTTTGGTATATATTCTATCATATATTCTTAAAATAAATTATAGACTCTCTCAACTTAAAGATTTATTCTATTTTTACTTTTTTTTTATATAAATTTTACTCTCTTTCTTGAGAGTCTTCTCTCTATATAAGGAATGAGTAGTGTCTATAAAACTTTTAAAATAGGTGAAAAAGATGATGTCTTATTGTTTGGAAAGAGTCTTGAATAAATTTATGCAAAATTCAAGATTTTTTTTTCTGAGTATTCAAATGAGTTTTGCCACGTTCATTCTTCTTGCGTGGAAGATATTGGAGTTTTATTCTCCATACTAGATTTTGATCATCTTGTCTGCTAATATTAAATTCTTACTATGCGGCACCGATGTACTAGTGTTTATGTGGTTGCTTTTTTTTTTATTATTATCTTTTTATTATTCTTTATATGTTTTCTAAGAGTAAGATTAGTGGCATTGCTAGAATTAGTATTTGTAAAATTTTACTATTTTCCTTGTATATTCTTGTTTAATTAATAAACTTCTTTATCTTGACAAAAAAAATTTTGATTGATTGTCGAAAATTAAAATAAAATTATCATATATATATATATACCAATAAACAACACGTAAACAAAAATTTGATTTTACTTATGATATATAATAAATAAATAATTAAACATATTATTATTATTAAATTTTGATCAATAAAACTTCCATTTCCATTCAAAAAAATGTTTTAAAAATAATAATGGTGTTATTTGTTTATATAACAATTTGATATTAACTTAATATAGTTATAACGTATTACAATTTATTAATTATATGATATTATTTCAATATTTTTTATAATTATTTGTTCTCAATTTTATATCTAATTTCATATAAAAAATATTATAATCATAATTAATCATAAGATAATAAAAAATAAAAAAATTATATTTTCTTTATATAACAATTTAAATATTACAACCCCATTAAACTTATAATTTATTACAATTTTAGTAATTTTTTTTATTTGAGTTTTGACACTTTATTTCTTCAATATTTTTAATATTAATCTTTTATTTACATAAAAATTAATTAAATGTAATTTTTAAATTTCAACTAATAATTAAATGATAAATATTAATTAATTTAATTTTAACTCTTTTTTTGTTAAATTTTATAAAAATATCTAAAAATGATAATTATACTACTTTTCTTATAAAAAATATATTTTCAAATAAATTATATACTCTATTTTTTATTTATTAATTTTTAATTTATAAAAATATATACTTTTCCTATTTTTATAAAATTTATTAATTTTGATTTTAATTATTTACTTATTAAATTTAATATAATAATACTTATAAAATTATGTTATCTAATTTGATTTATATTGGATAAAAATATAAGTAGACCTAATTTTATATATATATATATATATATATATATATATATAATGTAACAAAATTATCACTAAAATTGTAATTAATTTAATTTTGTTAGAGATAAAATAAAAAATAACGTAATTAAAATAGGAAACATACTTTCAATTAAATTATAATTATATGTAATTAATTTCATTTTTATTAAAGATAAAATATAAGTTAACCTAATAAGAATAGGAAATATAAACTTTCAATTAAATTAAAATTACATTTTAATTAATTTAATTTTGTTAGAGTTAAAATAGAAGTTAACTTAATTAAAATAGGAAACATACTTTCAATTATATTATAATTAAATTAAGTTTGATTAGAGATAAAATAAAAGTTAGCCTAATTAAAATATAAAATATACTTTCAATTAGAGATAAGATAGAAGTTAACTTAATTAAAATAGGAAACATACTTTCAATTAAATTGGAATTATATTTTAGTTAATTCAATTTTTATTAGAGATAAAATAGAAGTTAACCTAATTAAAATAGGAAATAAACTTTCAATCAAATTAAAAATATATTTCAATTAATTTAATGTTACTTTTATTAATAAAAGACTAAATTATCCAATTTTTATATAATAATAAGTGAATATTTTTTCATAATTTTGTGTCTGCCCCCTTTCATATAGGAAACATACTTTCAATTATTTATAATTATATTTTAATTAAATTAATTTTTATTAGAGATAAAATAAAAATTAACCTAATTAGAATACAAAATATACTTCCAATTAAATAAGAATTTTTATTAGAGATAAGATAGAAGTTAACTTAATTAAAATAAAAAACATACTTTTAATTAAATTAAAATTATATTTTAGTTAATTCAATTTTTATTATAGATAAAATAGAAGTTAACCTAATTAAAATAGGAAATAAATTTTTAATTAAATTAAAATTATATTTTAATTAATTAAATGTTATTTTTATTAGTAAATGACTAAATTATACAATAATGAGTGAAGATTTTTTCATAATTTTGCTTATCTCCCTCTTTGTACATATATATATATTAAATGTTCAGCTCTAAAATCATCAAGTAAAAAATTTAACAAGTGTCCAGCTTCATATTTGAGTATTCACTTGAAAAACAAATATGTTAAAATATTAAAATCATAATTTTTATTAAAAATAAAATATTTTTAATAGTTATTTAGCATTATTTTTTTATTAAAACATTATTATATATATTTCAATACTACTTAAATTCTAAAATTATTTATATAGTACATATTTTTTTACCTTAAATCATTTAAAATATTTTTTTCTAAACCATTAAAAAAATTATAATAATTATTTAATACAAATTTTTAACTAAAATATTATTATACATACTTTAATGTAATAATTTTAAAAACAATAAAATTTTAAAAAATAAAATTAATGTGATTTATTTTATTCTTAATTAGTTATTTTTTTATAATAATTTTATTTTATAGTTCACAAATTGTGCAGAATTATGACTAATTAAAATAATTATGATTTTAATAAAACTCTCTTTCTAATTTTTTAAAAATAATTTAGTTTATTTGTACAAATCATAACATACATCATAAAATTCCCAAAATTTTATAACTTTTTTTAACACAATTTTTATAATTTTTGTTATTATTATTAATTATTATTTAGCTTGTCATCATCTAAGAAGTGTGCAAAATAAACATAAGAAAATTATCATTAAGCACAAAATCCATTTTTTTATTACAAAAATTGACTTACGACATAATATACAAAACGTGCCGACTCCCCAGCCGTTTGATCAACTTCAAAGTTCGTGTGATGCCTCTTTTTATCAGGACCATTTGACGGCTCAGATTCTACCATGACGCCAACGCCTAAACCTTTTCGGTCAAAAATCTTTGTCATAACCAGGAAGAAAAACAGTGAAGGAAAAGCTATGACACCTGGATTATAGTCAAGATGACGAAATTACCCTCTCCAGTCAAATCAAATTTCACTAATCCTCATACCAATAAGACATGGGTCACCTCAGCTCCTAGAGGGGTTAAAAGAATGGTTTTCAATGTTGGTAAGCGTGTAAAGGTTGTTTTGGTCATTTCATGATTTTATAAGTAGAACTGTAAATTCGCTGTAAATTGTGCTAAGCTACTCCCTTAATTTAACCATTTCATCCAAATTTTTTATTCAAATTCATTTGATTAATAATTAAAACTCTAATTTAGTTACCAAACATCCAATCGTCCAAGTGTTTTAAAAAAATTTTAAATAAAGTTTTATATATATATATATATAAATACCGTTAGAATTTTATTAAATTCATCCAGCACAAATTTTTAAATAGTATGAACTTTTATACACTAAAAAATAAGATTTAGTTAATTTAAATTGATAAAAATCATTGCAAATTATTTTTTTATTTTAAATTTTTTAATAAATAATTAGTTTCTTAATAAATATCTAATACAAATTTTGTTGTATATTCATTTATTTTAATGAAATAAAATAAATTATCTAATATTAATATAGATTCACATAAAAATATCACATCTTTACCATTTTTTAATTTGATAATTTAGTATTTAATAATCACATAAATTTTAAATATTTCAATATCTGAGTCATATAGATTTATAAAATTATTTCACTATGTAATATTTAGTATTATTAATTATTTTTCTAAAATTATAATAAATTTATGAAAGGGCCGTGGTCAGTTCAAAGTTGAAGAGAGGGGTAAAACAAAAAGAGCGCTTTGAGGGCATCGGTAGCGGTGCAAAGGTCGTTTTAGTAATTTCAGAGTGAGAAAGGGGAGGGGTGAGGTACTCGTGGTGTTAAGAACCTGTGAGAAGAGGACGAGGCGACGAGCTGATGAGATAGCGATAGCGAATGACACGTGACCCGCAGGGAGTGACGGTGATCACAGGTCACGTGACATCAGCCTCGCCTTCCGGGCCGTCGATTTACCCGTGACGCAAACTTGACTGTGGCCTATGATATGATATGATAATAATAATAATAATAATAATTATTATTATTATTATTATTATGTGTGTGTCCGTACGTATCCAATTCTCTTACTCAGTACCTCCATATACAGTTCCCATATTTGGAATAATTGATTAAGTTCATTATTCATTAAATTAAATTAAATTATTAAATTCCTTTTTTTTCTTTTTACTAAAATTAATCTCATAAATCATTATATAGTTTAATCTTCTTTTTTACCCACCACAATCCCACTCCTAGAGGAGAAAGTTCGATTCAAAATTGGATTCTAATGTCTATAGCATGTTGACTAACATATCAAACTAAGTATGATGTAATATAGTTCAATCTACTTTTATGTTAAATTCAAAAAAAATATTAAAAGTTTAAAAATATTGTAATAAGATAATATTTATTTAATTTATTAATAATCTGGATCCACCGGTGAAAATTGTCAAGCTGAAGCAATTAGAAGGAGAAAAAATCATTAATAGGCCATAAAATGTTGATCTAAATAGGAAAAAATATTAAGTTTTGGTATTCTGTATAAAAAATAATTTTATTTGTTATAATTTCTATTTAGTTTTATTCAAATTAACTACATTTTTATTATTGTTATAATTATTAAAAAAAAGTATTTTATAAATTAACTTATTATATGACCATTGAAGTTTTTGGGGAAAAAAAATGATTAACACAGCAGCATTTGACATTTCCTTATCCTAGGGCCATAGGATGATGATGATGGTACGTTCCATGTTAATTTATAGGTGCAACTACTTTCAGAATAGATACAGCACATGGAGATTTTTTAATGGTGATACTTGGATTTTCATTTTTTTTAATGATATAAATATTTTAAATTAGTTTATGTGCCAATTAAATTATATTTTTTCCAGATACATTGAAAAATATACTTCTTTATACAATCCTATTTAATTTATCATGTGAATTAATATTTTTAAATATGGTTGAATATTAATCTATATTTTTCTAAAGTTGTTTTGTTATAAAAATATATTATGATAAATAAAATATTATTATGCTCATAACTATATCGATGAAGGTAAAGCAGATAAATGATAAAAAAAAATTTAAACATATTTTTTATCTAAACTATCAATATTTAAAATTTATTGATTTTATCTAATCTAATTCGACTTCAATAAAATTATGATATTCATAAAAAATTTTTAACAACTAATTCAATACGATTACATATATTATAATTTGAATATAAAATCTTCCTTAAATGAAAATAACTCTTACTAGTTAATTTTAAGGATTTTTCAAGGCATTTTAAGTGATGAGTTGAATCCAAAAAATGTTGATAACTATATCAAATTGTGATCGTTTTTCTTTTTTTTTTTTTTTTTAGAAATATGCTTTGGAAATCAAATTAAAAAATGGAAATTGTTTTCAGTAGATCACCTCAACAATTTTCCACTGACAATAATCTCACTCTTTGTTTTTATTCATTTATCTGAATAGTGAACAGTCACAATAAAACCTAATTACAGGCCACATTGGTACGTACATATTGGTGTAATGCATGTAAACCACTCTGGATCCTCGATTAGGATCAGCTTGTTGTTTTCTTTGATATCATCCCACGCAACAATTTCGTGATTTATGAATAGTATTATTCACAAGCAAAGATGGGGCTCGTCCTCCTAAAAGAGATATACAGGTATTCTCTACATTTGATGGTGTTTTTTGTACATGGAGAGAGATTTCATGGTGCAAAATTGCCAGTTTTACTCTGCCAGAAGCAACAGGAAGAGGTTGAATCAGAAATGGAGGATCTTATTAATTTTATAGCATGGGTGAGGTCCTAGTTTGCAGTGTATATAGGACATGGTTGTTCGAATTTCAAGCCATTATTAGCTAGTTTGGTAGCTAGAGGCTAATGTTCTTGTGCTGTAGATATCGATATAAGTTTGCTCCATCACTCCCAGCTTCAGAATCTTTACTGAATTTTTCAGTTCCATGCATATATGATCATTGCAAGCACATCAAAAATCTACGATTTCTTTGCTAAGAAGTTCACATCAACATTTCGTTCTATTTTTAATCAAAGTTATATAAATTTTGGTTATTGAATAGATTTATTTTTATTTGTAAAATTACATTTCAAGTTTAAATCCATTCTTTTAATAACTTTTTTTTTTTTATGTTTTATCACATGACACATTTTTCACAAAACTATACTAACTATAAAGAGATGTCTTAAATGATTTTTTTTTTTTTTGAAAGATAACTGAAATTGCATTAAGGTCATAATTAATTTCACTAAATGTGAAGAAATATCGCGAATGAATTTAAAGTTAGCAATGTAAATTTAAAGAAATGAATAGAAATTTCACTATATATATATATATGCTAAAAAAGTAGATAGTTACATGCTAATCAAATCACAAAGAAATGCATTACAAAAGTTATATAAACAAATAATTTTTTTTTTCAATCTTCTAATTATAATGCATTG
>CANTUR010001010.1:0-124811 GCA_947683625.1 Mallotus nudiflorus
TCAATGTTTACCTCTCATTTTTGACAGAAGCTGCAGGAAGCGATGGACACTAGGTTGGACTTCAGTACTGCTTTTCATCCTCAGATAGATGGTCAATCTGAGAGGACGATCCAGACACTAGAAGATATGTTGAGAATGTGTGTTTTGGATTTGGGAGGTAGCTGGGATGATCATTTGCCACTTGTGGAGTTTGCATATAATAACAGCTACCATAGCAGTATTAGAATAGCACCATACGAGGTTTTGAATAGAAGGAAGTGTAGATCCCCTCTGAGTTGGGATGAGATTGAAGAAAGAGCTTTGACTGGACCTGAGATGGTTCAGGATGCTGCAGAGAAAGTTGTTGTGATCAAGAGCAGATTAGAGACCACAGTTAGCAGGCAGAAGAGCTATGTGGACCCTAGACGCAGAGATGTGGAGTTCCAGGTAGGAGACTTTATTTTTCTGAAGGTGTCTCCTATGAAGGGTGTTATAAGATTTGACAGGAAAGGTAAACTAGCACCGAGATATATCGAACCGTTTGAGATTTTGGAGAGGGTTGGCACTGTTGCATATTGGTTGGCTTTATCTCTAAGTATGTCTTAAGTGCATTCGGTATTTCATATCTCGATGTTGAGGAAGTATGTTTCAGACCCTTCACACGTGTTGCAGCCTGACAGTGTAGAAGTGAATGAAGACCTGATGTTCATGGAAGAACCTATTACGATCATTGACTATCAAGTTCGACAGTTGCATTCAAAGCAAATTCTGATGGTTAAGGTGTTGTGGCGCAGCAACAGGGTAGAAGAGCACACCTGGGAGACCGAAGCTGAGATGCGAGCTTCTTACCTGTTTTTCTTTCCTGCTTGATCTTGTATCTCTTCTTTTTCTGGAATTCAGGGATGAATTCTTGTAAGGAGGAAAGACTGTTATAACCCGAGTTTTTAAATGTTTTTATATTATATCGAGATATGTAGTATTAATAAATTTTAAAACTATATATTTGATTATTTGATGATTTTGTGAATAATTAACGTTATTTTATGTTTAATGTTATTTTATTCTACTAAATTATATTGTTTCATGCATTATCATTATTTTATGTACATATATATATATATATATATATATATATATAAAGAGAAGCATCTTCTTCCCGAAACCATCCCCTCCCCCTCACCTCACCACTGCAACTCCGTTCCTAGGCCGTCGGTGTGCCTCCTAGAGCGCCGCCTCTCTAGCTAGTAGCTCTGCCACCATTCCCTTTCTTCTTCGGCGACGTTTCATACTGTTTTGGCCGAAAACTCGACAGATTGCTTCTCCTCCGTTCATCGACTTTTCGGCCACCAAATCTGATGATTTCGGTGTCGTTGAACTCCCTAGACTCCATAGAAGCCGTTTCCAAGATTCTTGTAGCTTAAAAACTCGATTTGATAAGGATTTGAACTTGATTTCATTTTCGGCCCTTTATGTTACTCAATTTTTTTAGAACTTTGATCTTTAAGATTCAAGCTTAATTCCTTCAAAAATATGCTTCCCTTAGCTTAATCTACACTTTAGATTTTTTTTGGAATTTTTGGAATTTATTTTGATTTTTGTGAATTTTTTTATTATTTTTTTATTATTTTCTAATTTTCGTAAATTTATTAAATAAATTATGAAATTGTGATTTTTAGTGTTTATGGTGGTTGAAATTAATTTTAGAATTTAATTTATAATTTTTGTGATTTTTTTGTAATTAATATAATTTTATTTAGTTTATGTAAATTTTTGAAATATAGGTTTTATATGTGTTTTGTTAAAATTAATTGGTTAATTGAGTATAATTGTTGATTTTATTGAATTATATGTTGAGAAAATAATTTTAGAGTAATTATATAATTTTTATTGAATTTTTGAGTATTTATAGTATATTATGTGAATTTTTATATACTAGGAGTATTTTGGTAATTTGGTAGTCATTTTAGTAAAATATTAAGTTTAATTGGTTTTAATAATTATTTGAGGTATAAAAATGATTTTTAAAAATGATTTTCTATTTTTAAACTAATTAAAACTATTTTTCAAAAATTATTTTCAAATTATATATAATATACTATTTTTGTAAATAACTGGTTTTTAGTAATTTTTAATATGTTTTTGGACTAATTAAGTAATTTGAATTTATAAAATGAATTTCTATTAACATTTGTGAATTTATTGAGAATTATCGATTTTTACTAATATTATATTAATATTAGGGTTTTTAAGTAATTGTTAGTTAAATAATTATTTTTAGTGTTTAAATATTTAATTTGCTATATTTTGGTATCAAAAGGGTATTTTTGGTATTTATGAAATTTTAATATATTTTGTGTATATTTTTTGAATTGTGGACTCGGTCGGTGGAATTTACAGTTTGGGATCCGACTGAAAGTTGTGTGAATGTGTTGTGAAAAATCTATTCGAAGTGTGTTTTCTTGCAAGATCAGCTCTACTTTTTAAGTAAAGAGATGTCCGTTTTACAGAGAATGGTCTACCGAATTTTCGGTAGAATTCTCGTAAAACATGACATTTGGTCAAATTTCTAATCTTTGTCTGTTTCTAGAATTCTAGATCGAGTTTCTAAAAATTAAGTTAGATTTATTTTAATTTCGTGTTATTTGTTTATTTGTTAGTTGCGCCGAGACCAAGGCCTAGTAGACCAGGCCCGTCTGACCCATCTCGTGGAGCATACAACTGTGAGTTATTATAATGTATATGCATTGCTTAGGTTGCATGTTTTAGACTTTTATATTTTAAATATCAAATTTTGCTTAATTGCCTATTTGAATATTTAAGTATATTTTAGGTATACTTTTAGTATATTTTTTGTATATTATGAAATAATTGCATGTTTCTCTTTTCAACTAAATATGGCTTATTTTTAATTATATTATTGGTTTAATTTAATATGTTTGTGACTTATTTGAGCTGATTATACGTATATATACCTGAAATATACTTAGTTTATTTTAGGTATATTTCTGGTATATATATGGTATATTTGTTTATTTTAAATACCATTATGCATCCTTTATTTTCCTGAATGTATGTTTTATATATAAATGAAGGATATCGATAGAACATGCTTTCTAGTGGGCAGCACTAGGACCGAGTACGTACCGATACGACAATAGATTTTAGGTTAAATTACTAACCTATTGGTGGATTATGACTTGTTGATTGATTTGATTGATATGAGATGTGACTGAGAGTATGATTGTTGGAGCTCGGTTGACCAAGTGTCTCGGGGCCAATCATATTGACAGTCACACTGCTGGAGCTCGGTTGACTTAGTGTCTCGGGGCCAGTCTACTGTCCAGTTAGACTAAGTGAATTTTTTGGAACTAAATGGGCCTTTGTGGCTTAAAAGAGTTCTATTGATATTTAAGGTTGCGAAAATATAGGGTTCTATTTGATCCTTCATAACTGATGGTTTTCAGTATCAAAATGATTTTTGTTGCATCTGTGTGTATTTGCCTGTATATATATTTATTATATATACTATTGAGTGTCTGCATTTGACATTTAGTTATGCATGTATATATATTATAATAATTCACTCAGTGAGGTATGACTCCCCTCTGTTGATATTTTTCAGGAGAGTCTTTATCTTCAGACCTTAGTAGTAGACCTATCCGCCAGATTTCTTCCGCTTCGACTTTATTATGTAAATCACTTTCTTAAGTTTTATTTTGTACTCTAGACACTGTAGTAGTGGTTGTACTTAAATCTATTGTAAGTTGTATTTTTTATTATAAATGTATGAGATTTTAAACTCATAGTGTTACACTGAAATTTGTACTTAAAAGATTTCTATTTATATATAAGATGTGATTTATGTTATTAAACAGAGCTGAGAAATTATTATTTTATATTCGAGATTTAATTTCCACTGCACAAATATTTTATTTATTTTATTATATTGCATGCTTTTATTTTTAAGGCTTGCTATGAGTTTCGGATTCGAAAGAATTCCCGTTCCCTAGCGCAGGTCATGGCCTCCTGTTTTGGGTCGTGACAGAAGCTGACCGGGGCACTATGTTATACCTATTCATAAATATTTTTACAAAAGGATCTAATGGAAAATTTAAACCCCCTTCTAATTAGTCAAAATATACCACTAGTCTATTGAGACTTAGCATGGGGGTATGAGCCCTAAACTTTCTATCTACGGTGTGAAGGGCATAATCGATGGGAATATTGAACCGCCTCCAATACCACCTCAACAATTCCTCATCCATTTTAAACATGAACAAGTCAGAGCTAATATGTTCCTTTGGTGCTATGAGACTATCTATGAAAAAGAAATAGAGCAAGAATGAAAAAGCAACAAGGAAGGAAAATATCACCTGGTTGAAAAATTGAGGGTCACGACAGGAAGAGAGTGGTAGCAATGGCGAAGCAACTATAACACCGGCAAAATAAAAAAGCAAAATACACCAACTTAAAGTAAAAAGGATATTTATAGAACAATAGAAGGTTCTGGAGCAAACCATTAAATGCCCTCATCAATACTTCGCTTCTCCCCACATCATTAAGGGCAATCTGGGAAATGTAAAAACCATTAATCGAGTGGTCATCATTATAGCAACAGAAACATCTCATATTTTAACACACAAAAGGAAGCATCAGTTACGCAATTTAATTTCAAAAATCTAGGCATCAAGACAACATAGCTATTATCCAGCCTCGGCACATCCTTGCCAACTGTTTTTTCTAACTTGGCACAACGAGATCTGGCATTTCCCTCCAACAACTGAAGCTGGCTCTCTCAGGTTGCTTCTATAGTACTAAGGGAGCCGAGCATTCATGCCTCATTCATTAAGACCAGTAACTGAAGCTGGCTCCCTCATGTTGCTTCTATAGTACTGAGGATGGGCATTTGAGCCATACTTGTAGCACATTCAGACTATCCAACACTCTGGTAGCGCTTCTAATGCACCGAGACTATACGGCACTTGGGTTATGCTTCTAATGCACTAAGATTAAGTCCAGTGACTAAAGCAGTGTCACGACCTAAAATAGGGGCCATGACCGGCGCTAGGGAACGGGAATTCTTTTGAATCTGGAACCCGTAGCAAGCCTAAAAATAAAATAAATATGCAATAATAATAATAACAATATAATATGCAGCGAAAATAAAAATCATAATATCATGATATTATTCACATCAACTGGATTTAAATCAAAATCTCATCTCATAGATACATAATCTCTTTAATACAAATCCAGTTTCAATATAATAGATCTCTTTAAAATAAAATACATGAAATCCAATACTTTAATACACAACTACTGCAGTGTCTAGATAAAATAAATAAGACTCAAGTAAATAATTTACATAAAGAAGCCGGGGTGGAAGAAATTCGGCGTATCGACCTGCTACTGAGGTCTGAAGAAGTTGACTCTCCTGAAAAATAGTCAACGGAGGGGAGTCAGACCTCACTGAGTGAATTACTATAATATATATACATACACACTAAGTGATAAAGCATACAGTCAACAGTATATATATAATATGTATATATACAGGCAATTACACACAGATGCAATAAAATCATTTTATATATTTTATTGAAAATCATCTTTTATAAAGGATCACATAGAACCCTAGAATAACGCAACCTCAGAAAATAATGTTAAACAACACTCTAGCCATACAGGCTCACTTAATCCAAATATATCCACTTAATCCATTTGGACAGTAGACTGGCCCCGAGACACTAAGTCAACCGAGCTCCAGCAGTCTGACTGCCAGTGTGATTGGCCTCGAGACACTTGGTCAACCGAGCTCCAGCAATCACACCCAAACCACATCTCACACATCCAATAATCATATCAAATCAATATTCACAAATAAGTTAGTAATATAGCCTAAAGCTATAGGTGTACCGGTACGTACTCGGTCCTAGTGCTGCCCACTAGGTAGCACGTTCTATCGATATCCTTCATTAATAAATAATATAAAACATTCATTCACAATAAATGATGTATGAATTTAAATGAAATAGCAATATAAACCATATATATATACCGAAAATATACCAAAAGTAAACCAGGTATATTTCGAGTATATATATATCAAATGCATTCAATCAAATTATAAATTAAGCTGGAAATATATTTAAAAACATTTTTAAGTATAGTTTATTTACAAAACATGCATATAATTTAATATATACCAAAAATAAACCAAAAATATACTTAATGTAAACTTAAGAAATAATCAAATTATTTATGCATATTTAATCAACATAAAACATGCATTTCTAAATCATGCATCCTAAGCATATATATATAGTATAGTAACTCACCTAATGCGCTCCACGAGACAGGTCCGACGGGCCTGGTCCACTAGCCCTCGGTCTCGACGCAACTAAACAAGCAATAAATAATCGACATTAGAATAAACCTAACAGAAATCCTAGAATTCAATCTAGAGTATTTAACACAGAATCAGAAATTAGGGTTCGAATGGATATCACGTTTTACGAGAATCCTACCGAAAATTCGGCAGAACCTCCCTTGTAAAACGGACATCTCTCTACTCAAAAGAGTAGAGCCGACCCTGCAAAGAAACACACTTCGAAAAATAAGCTCAACACAATCCACAACCCCTCGGTCGGACTCCAGACTACAATCTACCGACCGGGGTCCACAATCACAGAACAATTCCCGAAATACCAAAAATATCCTTACAACATAGAATTCATTTTATAAGTAGAAATTACATAATTAACCTTTAAATACATTAAAAACCAATAAAAACTCATTTTATTTGAAAAACCGTATATTATATATATAATTGAAAATAATTCACGAAAAATAGTTTTAATTAGTTAAAAATACCAAATAATTTGTAGAAATCATTTTTATACCTTAAATAATTATTAAAACCAATTAAATTACATTTTTAGACAATTTAGGGTAAAATTACCAAAATACCCCTATATATATAAATATACTTAAATTACTTCAAAAATTCACCAAAAATCATACAATTATAAAAAATTAATTTTCTCAACATATTTATCAATAATTAAACTCAATTAACCAATTAAATTCAATTAAAAACACAATTAACCTAATTTCTCAAAATCACATAAACTTCAATAATTCAAAATAAATACTTAGAAATTCATAAAAATTCCAAATAAATTCCTATAATTCATTTCAACACCTAATTCAACCATAAACTCCAATTTCATAATTTAAATAATTAATTTCCGAAAATTAGAAAATAATATTAAAATATTCAAAAATACCCAAAAATCCAAACAATCTCCAAAAATTCATACATGTAGATTAAGCTACTAGGAACAACATTTGTGAAGGGAGTTTCCATGAATCATCCAATTTGAAGCTCAAAAAAATCAAAAACCCTAATAGGCCGAAATTGAAAAATTGAAACCTAAGTAAATCTAAACCATTTTAGCTCAAACCAAAGCTAGAATCACACTCACCGGAGCTCAAGGAGAAGAAAGAGACCGGCGGTGTCGAAAACGGTGGCCGGAGGAGGGAGAAACGGCGAAGGGTCGATTTTTTTTGCCAAAAGAGGAAAACTAGCTCGCCGACGCCGGGGAAGGGAGCTGCTGGCGGCGGGGGGACGGCTGGGAATGGCGGGTGGCAAGCCGGGAGGCACACCGACTGTAGGTGGCCGAAGTTGCAGCAGGAGGGAAGGAAGAATGGTGGTGGTCGGGCGCGGGAGAAGGAAGAAGGAGAAGAAGAAGAAGAAAAAGAAAAAGAAAGAAAAGAAAAGAAAGAAAAAGAAAAGAAAAAGAAAAAAAATTAATAATTTAATAATAAATAAAATAATTAAATAACAATAAATAAATAAATAAATAATAAAATATTATGGTTATATATATTAAACCCTAATTAAATAAATATTCACACACAGGCTTTATTTAATAATTTAAAATATGCATGAGTTCATGCAAATCCGAAAATATATTTAAAATAATTAATATTACATTGTTTACGTGAAAATTTCCCCGAAAATGCAAGTCCCGGGAAAATTTTATGTAAAACACTGAAAATAATACACAGTAATTAAAATAGGTTTTAAATACATATTAACTCGTAAAAATATCATATAATATACAGAAATTATTAACACTGCATATCCCGGTATAGTGTAAAAATATTTTAAAAACACGGGATATTACAAGCTGACACCCTCAAGTCACTTCTATAGTACTAAGGTTTCGAGCATATAAGCCTTGCATCCTTGCACCGAGCATCTAAGCCTCACACATTAGTCCAGTGACTGAAGCTGGCATCCTCAAGTCACTTCTATAGTACTGAGGTTCGACATTAGGGTCGTGCTTTTAATGCACCGAGTATCAAAACTCCAGTGATGACTAGTTCTGTCATGTCATTGACGGGTTAATCCATACATTCATTTTCATAGTATTTGTGCACTCCAAAGTCTAGATGACACTTCAGCAAAGTAATGGTTTTAAGACTAGGTATCGAGCTTTACCCTTTTTTTTTATGACTGAGGCTGGAGGCTGGCCACCTCAGCTCACCCCTCTATATCAATATGCAATGACTAACCACTTTCCCTCTATGCAATAAAATAAATATTCTATCATTTACATACTTGGATACGTCGGACATAAATATCCAGACAAACCCACGAGGGGGGACTCTCGATACTGCACATATATATTCCTATTTAATTAAAGAGCTTTGTTTTCTGAACAGGGTTACTAGGAAAAGTATAAGCAGCCAAATCCATTTGAGGAAGGGACTCTGCCTCAAAAAGATTTCTAAGCAAAAAAGGAATACTTCTCTATTTGGTTTAGGATTCTTATCTCCAAAGGAATCCTACTCTTTTCAAGTCTAAATATCACTATAAATAGGAACCCATACCCCTCATTCTCAATCATTTTATTCTGTCATATTGTAATTGTCCCTTACTTTCTCTCTCTATTCTCTGACTTAGGCATCAGAGTGTTTGTGGGGATCCTCCCCACCTCTCACTTTGTCCTTTGTTGATTATTTGCAGGTCTCAAGCTCAAGAGTTTTGGAAACAAGTTATCAAGAGTAAATTTGAATTTTAAAAAAAATAAAAAAATGCATTTTTAAGGTGTAAACGCGTCATTTAAAATTAAAATTTGTAAAAGCGGCCTCAAAATATTTTCAAAAAATTTCTTGAAGCACCTATGCAAAAATATTTTTGAAACAGGAACATGCCTACTATTAGAAGTTTTTGTGTATTTTAAACTCTTTGCAGACTTTTTTTTTACTTGTATTGGTTATTGATATTACGTTCTTGTTTTAGATACCTTTTCTAAGGAGGTTGAATCAGGAACCTATCTGCTCAGGATTATTAATGTTGCACTCAATGATGAGCTCTTTTTCACCATTACGGGTTATAACATGACTGTTGTGGAGATTAATGAAATCTACACCAAGCCCTTCACAACCAAAGCTATCCTGATAGCTCCAGGGCAAACCACTAATGTTTTAGTTAAAGCTGACCAAACTCCAAGCAGACATTTCATGGCAGCTAGGCCTTTCATGGATGCACTAATTCTAATAATTAACAAAACTATCATAATAATTTTCCAATACAAAGGCATCCCAAAATCCTACTTTTCCATTATTGCCTGCACCTAATGATACAAACTTTGCACTAGAATACAATAATAAAATTAGAAGGTTGAACACTCAATGGTTTTCGACATTAGTCCCTCTTCAGGTTGATCGCCATCTCTTTTATACAATTGATTCAGAATAAAATCAATGCCCCACTTGCCAAAATGGTACATAACTCACAGCATCACTAACAACATTACATTCGTGATGCCAAAGATAGGACTTCTCCAGGCTCATTACATCAAATTTGGAGTTTTCATAACTAACTTTCCTGACACACTCTTATTCCATTCAACTATAGTAGTGCACAAGGCTACGTAAGGTGGCTTTCAAATCCACCATTGAACTAGTATTACAGGACACCAATCTACTCACTATTGAGTTATACCCATTTTATCTACATGGCTTTAATTTCTTTTTTATTGGGACTGGGATTAGTAACTTTGATCCTACAAAAGACCCAGTTAAATTTAACCTAATTGTGTTATTGAATTCGGGTTAATTTCCATCAATAATAATAAATTCACTTTGAAAACTATTGTATAGGTGACTAAAGTATAAACGATTATACTAAAAATCACCACAAGGTAGATTTCTAGGAAAGAGTGGTAGGGTCACAATAGTTCCATTTAAAAACCACACTACTTAAACAGAATTTTACCAAGATAAGTAATTTTAATATCATAATAATTAACAATAACTATATCTAACAATAGTTATTAAATAGACATAAAAAGAACACCAAATTTAATGAGGTTCGGCAAATTACGCCTACATCCTTGGACACTACCAAAATAATATTTCACTAATTGAGGAAATATTACAAAAGAGAGAGAAAGAATATAATTGCCTAAATATAGGAGATGAGGCAATTTTAGGATGGATCAACCAAAAGGGTGGAGGAGTCTTTTATAACTAAAGAGCTCCCTCATTCCCTTACAACAAAACAATGTAGGATAGGCAATTTTGCCAAAAAACAACAAATCTCCACCTTGGTAAAATTTCATACAATTCTTTGTCAAATCCAACCTTTAATAGTGTTTGCAAATTTCATCTTTCAATTTGTAACAATTTTGATCAAGTCTAAACAATATGTAAACTTGACTGCAGTTACTACTTTTGTCATCATATCAACAGAATTCTTAGTAATTTGAATATTCTTGATTGTAACTCCACCTTCTTCTAGAATCTCTTGTACAAAGTGATATCAAACATCGATATGCTTTATCCTTGCATGATAAACCTGGTTATTTGCTAAATGAATAGTACTCTAACTGTCACAATGCACTTTAATGTGCTTCTACTCTATTCCCAGTCCACCAAACAATCCATAAAGCCAAATTGCCTCCTTTACAGCTTTTGTAACTACCATATACTTTACCTCTGTAGTAGATAAAGAAACTGTTGACTATAAGGTAGACTTCCAACTGACCGGTGCCTTTGCAAAAGTAAATACATAACTAGTAGCTGATCAACACTTGTCCAAATCACCAGTATAGTCAAAATCACAATACCTAACTACACACTGACCATCTTGTTTATCTTGCTGAAATACCAAACCAATATCTACGATGTTTATAACATATCGTAGAATCCATTCCATAGCTTGCCAATGCTCCTTTCCAGGATCATGCATATACTTGCTTACAACCCTAACTACCTGTGAAATATCGAGCCTCATATACACCATTACATACATCAAGCTACCAACAACATATGGTACTTTTGACATGTGTTTGTTGGGGTTTCGTGATACAAACACAGCGGAAAATTAAAATTTTATCACGTTCCCGAAACTGGATCCATGTAATTCGACTACTTGACTAAATCTAGAGTTTCAAGAATCTCACCAAAATGTAGAAGAGGCAAGATTTTCTGAAAGGATGAGAGGAGGTTCACACCGGTGACACCTTACCTCGAGCTTTTGCTTTGGTTGTTTGGATCAAGACGTCTCCAAAAGGATGAATCCTCTATAGGTATCCACACGAACAGCCCTTCATAAAACGAATTGGAGTGTGTGATAACAACTTTCTTGATTGTCTCACAAATCAAGAATAAAAGAAAAACTCTATGTTTATTTTCTAGGAAGAGAGAAAACCCTTTTTGGAGGCAGGGAAAAAACTAAAACTATTAAACCCTAGAGAATATAACATATTTATAGACTCTAAATTAGGGTTTCACCTACCAAAAACCTTTTTGGTAATTTCCATTTATTACATTCTGATTTTGTTTTAAAAACAAATCAGAAATAATATCTTATTTATTTATTTATTTATTTATTTAAAATAACATTTATCTTAAGTAAATAAACAAATAAATAAATAAATAAATAACTTTAATTATTTATTTTCATAGAGTTTATTTTAGGCTTATTAAACCCATAATCGCTTTGGGCTTGTTCTAAGTGTGTGACCCTATAGGTTCACATAACATTAGCAGTGGGCCTAAATCTCTATTTAGGCCTACAAGTCATAAGTGGCCTCTAGCAAGACATTATGACTACCTAAGTCATGTGAAGTCAATAATCCGACATAACCTAATTACAGTGAATTTTATCGTCCCTTTATCACATGATATCTTAATTGAACATAAGGCATAGAATGTCATCCTTATATAGTTCAATATTTTGACTTGATTCCAAGTAGACTGAAAATGATAACTCTTTATCAATTCATTTCAGCATGGCCATGCATTTTCCTTCAGTCTATCTCATCAAGGGGCCTATAGATATCTTTCTCATATTAATGAGGGATAAATTCCTTCTAAATCACTCACATTCCTCACATAACTAATTTCATATCCAACAACATCCTATCTAATTGTCCGGTTAAAGACAATGTTAGAATGTGTCAAAACATAAAATAACTATATAGAAATCCATGATGATTTCAAGGTCAAAGGACCTAAATAAAATTACTGTGATGAGAAATACTTATGACAATATTCTATGCAGTATTCTCATAGTGGGTCAATCCAGTACATGATCTCTCATTATGTACCTATGAGTTGGCTTAATATCTCATATTCATGATTAGTAAAACATAACCATCAGTCAACATCATACTAGCCTTAATACTATAACATTTATATAATTAATAAATGGCTAGGGATAATTAGAATAGAACTCTTATTTTAATCTAAGGGTTTTACTATCAAGTCACATACTTGATGGCCTTAGTAAGAATTAACCATTCATATAATTATCATAAAATCAAATGATAATGAAATACCTCTTTATTAATAAAATAAGAAAGTCAATGCATAATCAAATGATTGACCTAGTGCATATCACTAACAGTGTTCCCATTCTGTATCATTCTTTGGTGACATGGATGCACTAAGCTTGAAATGAGGAGAAAGTGGTGTACTAATTGGTTTTGACTTTTCATTCATGCCAAAACATTTCAATACCTTCCTCAAATATTCTTTCTGAGACAAACAAAGCCTCCCTGATTTCCTATCTCTGGATATTTCCATGTCGAGAATCCATCTTGCTTCACTGATATCCTTCATCTCAAACTCCCTGTTCAATTGAGTCTTCAATTTCTTAATTTCTGTTTGACTCCTAGAAGCTATCAATATATCATCAACATAAAGAAGAAGATATATATAGGATCCATCATATAGTTTGCACAAATACACACAATAATCATATTTGATTCTCGTGTACTTTTTCCCTATTATAAACTTGTCAAATCGCTTGTACCACTGCTTAGAGATTGCTTTAATCCATACAGTGATTTTTCCAATTTGCAAACCATATTTTCCCTACTAGCAACTTTGAATCCATCTGACTGACTCATGTGGATTTCCTCATCCAAGTCTCTATGTAAACATGCAATTTTTACATCCATCTGAACTAGTTCTAAATCTAACTGTGCTACCAAAACCAATAAAATTCTGATTGAGGAATGCTTTACAACTGGAGAAAATACTTTATTATAATTAATTTCCTCTATCTGTGTGTAGTCTTTAGCCACCAATCTTGCTTTCTAATGAACATTATCCTTGTCAGAAAATTCATCTTTCTTTGCATATACCCATTTACACCCAATTGTCTTCTTTCTTTTTCAGAAGACTAGTTAGTTTCCACGTCTGATTCTTTTAAAAGGACTGCATTTCTTCATTCATGGCAATCCTCCACTTTTCATGTTCTGAACTTTAAACTACTTCATTTTAAGTGATAGGAACATCATCAATTGCAATTGGTAATGCAAAAAAGACCATATCAGTATAGTGAGCAGGTTGTCTAATGGTCCTCTTTCCCTTCCTTAACACAATTGATTCAAGTTGCTGTGGAGATTCTTGGGTCGAAAACTCTTCTCCATTTGACTCTTCTTCTAACATAAGAGAGTCATTATCAGTTTTTTCATTGATTGGGATAATTCTTTTACCATCAAACTCCACCTGTTTAGGAGTACCATTTGTCTGCTCCATTTTTTTTAAAGTCACCTTTCTCAACATCATAAATTCATCAAAGGTAACATCCCTACTAAAGATTTCTTTCTTTATTTATGGATGCCAAAAACAATAGCCTTTCACACCATATGTGATCTCCATAAAGTTGCTTTCTTTACTCTTGGATCCAGCTTTGACTCCTTAATATGGTAATATGCAGTGGACCCAAACACATATAAGGAATCATAATCTGTAGCAAGTTTTTCAAACCATTTCCCTAATGGTGTTTTACTACTAATTGTAGTTGATACTAGGTGGTTGACAAGGTAACAAGCATATACTACAACCTCAGTCCAAAATTCTTGACCCAACCCATCATTAGACAACATACACCAAACCTTCTCCAACAATGTTTGGTTCATTAGTGTTGCCACCCCATTTTGTTGTTGTGTATATCTAACGGTGAAGTGTCTGACAATACCTTTATCTTCACAGACTTTTAAAAATGGATCATTTTTTAACTCTCCACCATTGTCTGTGCGGAGACATTTGAATTTTCTACCTATTTGAGTCTCCACCATCTTTTTCCATTTAAGGAAAATTCCTAGCACCTCATCCTTCGTCTTCATTATATATACCTATACTCTTCGGAAAAAATCATCAACAAAGGAAACATAATAGTCTTTTCCTCCCAATGAAGCATTCTTGGAAGGCCCTCACACATCTGAACGAACATAATCCAGAATACCCTCAGTATCATGGATGGTTGTTCCAAATTTCACCCTTGTCTTCTTCCTTTTGATGTAATGCTCACAAAAATCCAATTTGCAAGCTCAAGCTCCTTTCAATAATCCTTAATCTATCAACAATTTTAAGGATTTTTCTCTAGCATGCCCCAAGTGCCTATACTAAAACTTGGTTGCTTCTAACTCTTGATCATCAGTAGAAGCTACCGCTACTGTTGTCCCAAAAATTATACTACCCAAAAAGTAATACACATTATTTCTTTTCTAAATCCCATTCATTATCACAAGTACACCAGAGATGATTCTCATTATCCCATCTTTTTCTCTTACTTCGAAACCTTTTGACTCTAAGATTCCCATAAAAATGAGATTCCTCATCAAATTCCATACATAATGAACACTTGTTAAGGTTCTTATTAACCCATCCTGATTGCTCAAGTGAATTGTACCAATCCTATGTGTGTTAAAAAGGGCATTATTTATTGTGTAGACAACTCCACCTTTTAGTTCTTTAAAGCCAAAAAACCATTCTTAATTGGGAGTCATATAATGACTACAAGCTGAATCTAGTAACCATGAACTTGAACAATTGGTTGATGGTGTAGCAACAATTGAAAGATCTGAATCTGCATTATCACACTCAACTACATTTGAATTTGAGATAGCATTTCCCTTTCTAAGTTTACCTTTGTCCTTTAGCTTGGGACAATCTTTCTTTCAATGCCCTTTTTCTCGATAAAAGGCACATTCATCTTTGCTCAGTTTGGACTTTGACTTTAATCTCCCTCTCCTTCCTTCATTCTGACTCTATAAACGACCTTTAACAATAAAAGCTTCTGCTTCAGCACTTGTATTTTCTTTCTTTTCTTGCTTTCATAATTCATAACTATAAAAGGTTGCAATTACTTCACTTAGAGACACAGTAACCTTCCGATTAAGTAGAGTAGTTTTAAGATACTCAAACTAATCAAGAAGCGATCCCACCAACATCAGAGCTAAATCTTCATCATTAAAAGTCACGTCCATATTCATCAAATCAGTTACCAACTAATTAAAGCTAGTAATGCAATCATTCATCGTGCTACCTGGAACATAGTTAAAACGAAACAATATCTTTTTCATGTACAGTTTGTTTTGACTGCTTTTCTTTAAGAATTTCTCCTCTAGTGCCTTCCATAATTTACTTGTACAAGTTTCTTTAGAAAATGCATACTTCTACTCTTTAGAAAGACATGATCGAATTGTACCACATGTCAATTTATTGATCACCTTCCATTATTTCTCCTCAACATCATCTGATTTCTCTCATTCAATAGTAATGTCTATACCTTGCTAAAAGAGGGCATCTAGAACCTCACTTTACCACATACCAAAATGATAGTGCTATCAAAAATCTCCATTGCAAATCTCGTATTTGTCATAGCAGTTCTTGCAAAAATTGAAAATGATAAAGCTATTGACGTTGATGTGGATACTTTTATGATGTCTGTCATTTATGCTACAAATTCTATTTAACAACTATCGATGCGGAATGCCAACTAGCCCAAGGATATTTTTTCTGATGTGGAATATTAGCCTAAGCCGCAACCACAAAACATACTAAAATAAACCAAAAGCTCTGATACTAATTGTTATGGAATTCGGGTTAATTTCTACCAATAATAACAAATTTACTTTCAGAACTATTGTATAGGTGACTATAGTATAAATGATTGTACTAAAAATCACCACAAGATAAATTCCCACAAAAGAGTAGTGGGGTTACAATGATCTCACTTAAAAATCACACTCCTTAAAATTTTACCAAAACAAGTAACTTTAATAGCACAATAATTAGCAACTACACCTAACAATAATTATTAAATAGACATAAAAAGAACATAATAATTTAATGAAATTCGACCAATTATATCTACGTCCTTGAACACTACCAAAATAATTTTTTATTAATTGAGAAAATATTACAAAGAGATAAAAAAAAAAATACAATTACCTAAATATAAGAAATGAGATAATTTTGGGATGAATCAACAAAAGGGGTGGAGGAGTCTTTTATAACCAAAGAGCTCCCTTATTCCCTTACAACAAAACAATGTGGGATAGGCAATTTTACCAAAAAAAACAACAGATTGTTCTTCCTGAGAGAAACACGGATGGAGTTCCAACTGGCGGATGGGAGCTAAATAGGCTGATAACCCAGGTATAACAATTTTGCATCAAAATTTATATATAAACATACATATTAGCAGGCTGCAAGCTTATAAAACGACTTCAAGTTCTAAAAAGTGCATTTTCTCTGAAACAAAATACTTATTCCAGAATCCTGACAGTCATGCTTCAGCATGTAGGTGTTTGGTTCATGCACTGTCACCTGGAACTCCACACCATGTGGGGGTTAAAGATGGCCTTCCTCGTTGAAAACGGAAAGTTGAAAGTACAATCTGTAAGACTCTACTGCTAACAATCTTGACAGAGAGCTTATTTTCCACTCTGCCATCTTTTACTTCTTTTTTTCTTTTATGTTCTTGTAACGAGATCATTTGTTTGAGAAAGCAACATTCCTCAAGTTAAATTTTTTGAGATTGCTTATGAGGAAAGAGTCCTCAAAATGTTTTAAAATTCCATCAACAAAACTATAAGAAACAACTCAAATTAATAACACTAGTCCAAGTGATTCTTCACGATATTAATAAAAAATTGAGCTAAATTAAAAATGAATTGAACCACAAGAATTTGACTGATTGTTCATTAGTCTATAGAAAACAACCTTCTGGATGGCATTCAAATGAACATAGAATGAAAATGGTGTTCAGGTTACTGAAATTCAAACATTTTTATTGAGGTATATCACCACTCATTAGGATTTTGTTGCCTGTTCACGGATACTACTGGTTCCTTCAAGTCGCAAGCTTTTTTCGAATGGCAGGGTGGTAGCTTCTGTTTAAAACTGAACCTTCTGGAAAATATTTTCCATTTCTTTTTTGTCTTCATAAGCTTCTGAAGCTCTTCTCTCATGTTTGAGCATTCTTTTTCAAGCTCAAAAACACGATCCGTCATAACAACCATTGGATAGGAACCATCCTTTTTAGGGAGTCCAAGGTTTCCGCTAGGATTTTGAGAGTTTTCGAGATTCTCAGAGACGAAAAACCAGCCAGAAACAGATGTACGAAGGCGAAGTTGTTCGAAGAAGAGGACTTGGACAATTACTCTTAGAGGTAGCCTCTCATTCTGTGCTGCATGTGTGCTAGCTTCTAGTGACAATTTCTGGCAGTTTATGAGTCTGCAAAGTTGCTCCCTCTCTAAATCTGTAAGCCAAGGATGTGCCTGCAGTGGTGAAAAGTAAGATTTTTTATGTAAATTGTGCCTGTTAGTTATCAATCAACAACATTGAAATATTGCACAAGGTTTTACTACCTTCAGATATACATCAACAGCACGATAAACTCCATCATCGACTGGTCTTGCGTAATTAGGAATGGTAGCAGCAAGTACTTCAAATTTTGGGAGCTTTAAATTAACATCAGGTGCTATCTCAGCAAGGAATCCATCCATCAGATTAGCAACCATTGTTACTGGAGTTAGTGCCTCATTTGCACCTAGAAACTGACCCTCTTCAACTATGCAGGGTGAAAAGGCGGTCTCATTATGTAATGACATGAAATGATCAAGAATCCTCTGAACACAGTCGATATCATAAAGGGTCTCAACGGAATACCCAGTATTCGGTATGAGAAGATCTACAAGCACAGTTTGGTCTAGCTGAGCGCCTATCCTTTTCTCCAAATTTTCTCGGCAAGATGGACTAGCATGTAAGACCATAGCCGTGCGAAGCAGCCTCAGCAAAAACTTTGGGGAAGTAACTCCCTTCTTATGAGGGAGTAAGGTTACAATCTCTTCAAGGAGAATTCTTTGCTCAGCTTCAGAAGGGTAGGAAACAGCCATCCCGGTGTGGTTGACATGATTGGTGTTACTAAAGCTTGATTGCCTAATCATCAGGGGGAGATACTTCTTCGCATAGTATATAAGCGACGCAGAGATGGTGTCCAGTTTCATTCCTTTTGATTGAACAGCTAAAATGAATTGTTTGTATAAAGGTAAGCTAAGGAAGGAGACATCTTCAAACCACCAATCATCACCAATCGGTGGTTTATTTGGAAGAGAAATGCCATTCCAAACTACTAAACTAGCCTCATCCTGAGCTCGAGCTTGTCCTGACGATGGCAAATTGAGCAATTTCGGGTCTGCACAAGCTTTCACTGCCAAGGAATCAATGCACCTTGAAACAATATGAAGCTCTTCAGCATAAGGTAGAACTTGTTCACATGTTTCAAGAGCTTTTAAAGATTCTTCCCAATTGCTGAACACTTCATTGAGGAAAGTCTCAGTTTGCATAATGAGGTTTCCTTCTCCGAAATCTTCGGTCATGCAGAGGTACTCTGCTGCACACCTGACGCTGAATATATTCAAAGCAGTAAGTTCTATTCTTACACCATAGCAAAATTTGCCTATGAGCTCAAATGCTTTAGTACCACCAGGTAAGTCATCGAGTGTCAAAATTGGAGCTGAATCATCCTCGATAGGAAGTTCTTCGATGAGCTTCACCAACAACCCACTTCTCGAAAGCAATGGAAACTGCATTTTTCAGGATTTTTCTGATCAAAATTCAACAGAATCAAAAGCTCACATGCTAACTATTTTACAGGTTGAACAGAAAACAAATGAATGCACCTTGTGAAGATTGAAAGACATTTCTCCAATCTGAATGGTGATATCACTTTGTAGCCCAGTTGTGCAAAGCCTGCCAGAACAAAATAAAAATCATCAGAAGCCATGAAACTAAAACTAACTATACATAAAATCTTCTGCTTATCAGAAAAAAAAAATCCTGACAATGGTCTACAGTTTGCCAAGAATTATTTGCCATTTCCTGAAAGTAAGCATTATTGAAAAAACAAAGGGAAAAAAAAAAAAAAGCTTACCAGGTGTGACCTTCACGATGGAAAGCTTCAGATTTGGAGCCTAACCTCATGAGAGCCATGCATGCAACACAATAACAATGCAATATACAAAATTCAGAAAAGAACTAAAAACCATAAAGACACAAGTTGATATTCAAATGGGGACAGATCAAAAGACAAAAATAAAAAATAAAAGAATAAAAGAAAGAGAAATTGTCCAAAAGTGATAAAGATGAAGCATTAAAATGCGTGTGTGCAGTGTAATGTACTAGTTCAAAGAGATGTAGCGAGTCTATAGCAAAGAAAGTATCAATAAGAGCGAGAATCGGCTCCAATGAGTGTTATGTGGAGGTGTTTACCTTTATTTTCTATATGCTTTGGATTCAGTCACTAGTTTTATCCCATCATTTCTTTTTCATTATCCTCATTGGCTAATCTGTTGATTAAATTAACGATTATCAGTTAATTATATATTTTTAAGAATTATATAGTTTTAAGGAGATTCTAGTTTATTTGCTTTTCACAAGTTGATCTCACTTTCACTATAAGGGGCAAGATTCAAATCATGCCCGAGAACTAATTTCTACCTTATTTAAATGGGAAAAACTAATTATTTTTTATTATATAATTTATCGACACTTAAATTGTATGACCTCCTTATAAATAAAAAAATATATTCTTATTTATTTCAAGTTATAAAACTAATGGTTAGATTTTTGCAGTATATATTAAGTATTTTGTATTTTAATAATAAAAATAAAAAACGTGATTATATGTTATAAATTTAGCTATTCAACACAATAGATATTGATTTTCCATATTTTCATTTTATAAAATATATATTGTTTATTTTTCTATATAATTATGAATTGAACTTCTCTGAAGGAATTCTCTAATAAGATTATGGTCTCACCTAATTCCCTTTTTTAACTTAAAACTCAGAAGGATAATGTGAACAAAAAAGACAGTTGGCCCATCAAACATGTGAAATTTAGCAAGCAAGAAATAATCAAAAGAGAAGACAAAGAAAAATATGCAATTTAGCAATCGGATACTTTGTATGAGTATTGAAAATGAATAAGATCTCAAATAAAATGACTGAAGAGAAAAAAAATAAGGACAGCAGTGAATGGAGCCTAAAGTGATGAGACTACTATTATATTTTTATTATTTTTAAATTAAAATAAAGTTAATTTTTATTAATTATTAGGAAATAATAAAAAAGAGTAGAAAATTTGAACCCGATTCTTTAAATGACATATTAAAAATTTTTGCTAACTTTTAAATGAATGTGGTTTTTATTATTTATCATAATAGTAATAAAATTTTTATTTATATTACTAAAAATTCAGTATTTTTGTAATTTTTATGAATGAGATATTAATAAGATAATCATAATTGGCTAAAATGTAAAATCCACATGGAATGGGACAAAGACAAATTGAAATTAATTATTTGATGAGGGTTTTGAAATTTGGAGAATATTATTGGAGATATAGGAAATTGTCAACATCTCTGGTCACATTCTCCCCACTGCCTTCATATTGTTGTCTTGTAGTTGTCAAGTTAGCGTGCGGCAGATGCATATCATCGATCCCACTTTTTCTTTTTCTTTTTCTTTTTTCCTTGGATAGTCAATCTTTACACAATGACACATTTTACTAAATAAAGAAAAAAATTGTCTAAAATTAATAATTAAATTATTAGAATTAACTAATAAAAAATTTCTTCTACTTAAACAATATGTTATATTAAATTATTTGTTAAAATTTTATTATTATTATTATAATTGTGTTCAAGTTAAAGTAAATTAGGTAAAATTTAGTGGATTTTAAACATTTATAATTAAAAAAATATTATGTCATTTATATAGTTGATTGAATAATTATTTTAATTTATTTTTACTGATAATTTGTATTTTTAACAAATTTTATCATTACAATAAAGTATTAAAAAGGAGGAATACAAATTCATTTGTATTAGAAGCAACCAAATCAACAACTTTATTCAATTATTATATTAATAATTCAAATTTTAAAATGTCAATAAAATTTATCATATGTACTGTATATACACACATACATTCACACATGCATGCATTTACATATATATACATGGAAAAATTACATAAAATCATCCTATGGTTTCAAGCTTTTACAACTTTAAATATATGTTTCATTTTTTAACAATTTGAATTTTATGTTTGTCGACATTTGACGATTTTCAATATATGAGACTAACGCAGTTAAATGAATATACCATATTGTATGACCTAACTAAAAACAATTAAAGGTAAAGTATGGAAAATTATCATGTGATTTCAAGTTTTTGCAATTTTAAGTATGTGTTTCATTTTTTTGACAATTTAGATTTTGTTTTTGTCGTTGTTTGATGATTTCCAATATATGAGGCTAACACCATTAGACTCATTTAACAGCGTTAGCCTCATATATTAAAAATTTTTAAATAGTGACAAACATAGGACTCAAATTATCAAAAAAATAAAATATAAATTTAAAATTGCAAAACCTTGAAACTACATTATGGTTTTCTACACTTTCCCCTTTTAAAAATTTATCAAAACAATAGTCAATTATAAATTTAAAAGTTTGTCATATGAAAAATTAATTTTTTTTAATTATCATATTAACACCTTTTTATTTAATTTTGATCAAATGATTTTAAATCAAAATATTTTCCAAAATTGAAAAGGTAATAAAATTGCTAAAAGCTGGAAATGTTTGAATTTTATATGTTAATTAATCTTTATGGATTTTATAATATAAAAGGTGAAATTCATATTTTATAGATGTCACGTCAATATCTTTTATTTTAATTTTAACCAAATATCTATTTAAATTAGTTGTCAAAATTTGATGAAATTGAAATATTTTTGCCAACACTAAAAACTTGATATGTCACAAATATTTAAATTTTTTATAGCAACAGGGCTAATTTGGAAAATGAAACAGTTGATGTAATACATAAATTACCTTTTGGTGATCAATACATTTTTACTTGAGCCAAATAGATTAGGAGTCGCTACGACTCACTTTTGTCAACACAAACTTTTCTCATCTTTGATCTTTAATGAAATCCAGTTGTTTAAAAAAAAAAAAAAAAAAGAGAACATTCTTACAGAAACTTTACTTGTTTTTTATATGAAAATTGAAAATTGATGGAGTATTGTAGTTTTTATCATTTTCTCATTTTGCCTTCTTAGGAATGACTTGTCAATATTAGTTGGCACCCACTTTACAAAATGATAATTTAACAAATATGAAATAAATGTAAAATTTACATTATAAAGTTTATTATAATGTAATTTGTTTAATTAGTTTCTATATCCAATAATTATAGGAGTCTCTATTTATTCAAATTGAAAGTATTTTTGTTACATGCATAAAACTCAAATTAAAAAAAAAAAATTAATCTTTGACCAAATGGTCTAATGCGGAGGCGTATGGATTAGGTTCCAAGTTCAAACCAATGGCAATAGGATCCACATTTGTGGGTCTGACGTAGTTAGAATAAAATTATTTTTCTCTCATTAACATTAATAATTAACTGTCGTAATTATATAAAATACTAACAAGCGACGCTTATAAAAAAAAAATGGCAATGTCAAGTAGCTTGATCATATTCATATCATCAGTGAATTGAATTCATGTGTTTTCGTGTTTAAATAAGACTGTAGTACCATTGTTAGGTGAAGTTTACTACTCCTTGCAACTACTGACGAATAAATATAAGGGCACTATTTTAATACATTTTCGCTTTTCTTAAATTATCTGAGGCAACACAGGTTAAGACACCAAAATATAGAAAATAGTTCAAGAACATAATCTCTTGATCAGTACATGCATTTATCTAGAATTTTTTTTTTTTTTACCTATTTATTTATTGTACTGCTTCTCAATAATTTAGCCATTTCCATTCCTCCTATTTATTTCTTAAATAATATTAAAAGAACAAACATATTTTTTAATTCGCATTTTTAATATTATTGACTTTTCTTTTAGCATAAAAGAGATTAAAAAAGATTTAAAAATTATATTAGAATCAACTTATGCTTAACAAAGTTAAACATTTTTTAGTTTGAATTATGGTGTATATAATAATATTAAATTAGTTGTTAAAATTTTTTTATTATCTGTATAATTTTACCTATATCAAATCAGATTAGGTAAATTTTAATGAATTTTAAACATTGATATATCTGAAAAAATAAAATGAAAGAAAAATAAACGTACATTTATAAGATGTGGTTCATAAAATTTGGGTAGGCTACAATTGCCCATTTGCGATTTTCTTTAAAGAAGGTATAACCTCGCACTTTCAAGTTAAATTCTAAGGCACAATAATTACTGCATGGATATATATAAATAACTACCTCAAAAAGAACAAATGATGTTAATAGAAAACCAATCATTGTCATTCATGTAAAGGTGAAAATTTGTTGCATGAATTAAGAACAATAGATATTTGTAACTATCCCATGAAACAAAATTAGGAAACACAAACCTACAAAATCTGAAAGAGAATTAAGATTAAGATGTGTTTGGTCGTTATTTATGACCCACCAAAGCTGGTGGGTTAGATGAGTAGGGACTGGTTTTTTCAGTGAGTGTGTGTAGTACATACACACACCATGAATGGTCTGGTCTACATCTTAGGACATCTCAAGTAATGGTAATAAAGGACACAAAGGCCATGCACCACCCACAATTTGAAGTGGGTCATACTGGAAATTTAATTCATTCAAATTTTTTTACAAAAGTGGAGGAATTTCAACCTCTCATCTCAAAAAAGAGTGGATGTCATGAATACAACTAAATCAGTTTAAAATGAGTTATTTAACTTATTTTTTATCTAAAAATTCTGTCTCTAGGACTTGAACTTATGAGTTTAAAAATCATAGATATCACCGTTATCACTTTTTTTATGGAATGGGACACTTTGAAGGTCATTCAATTCATTCAATTTTTTATGCAATGGGTTTTAAGTTCTAATGATGATTTGCTAAAAAAAAAAAAGATGTTGTTGTGGGCTCAGTGTCACATTTTGTTTTGCTGTTTGTTCTCTAACCACTCTCATCTCATCTTGTTGACAAGGGTAGGGTCCTTTTGGTGGCTATTGTTCTTGTTCATTAGTCTCTTTCTTTGTCCTTCCCAACAATGTTTGTTGTGTGGTTGGCTTCTGGTTTTCTTTTATATAATGACAATGACCCACCTTTACCAGTAGAAAAACCTGAATTTCATTTGCATTTTATTCAATTTCTCCATTTATGTTTTGTTTCTTTCCCTCATAATTTTCTTTTAAACCCAATTTATTAAAATTTAATTAATTCAATTTAATTTAAATAACTTTTTATAAAAATTTATAATAATTAATTTAATACAACTAATAATTTGAGTTGAAAACATTTTTAAATCCTACTCACGTTTACATCTTTAAATTTTACTTACATTTTCATGAAAACATAATCAGAGGGGAAGTTCTTATAAATATTTCAATACTTAAATTAATAAGGAATTGCATATTTAAAATAACGTGTATGCATGCATGAGATGATTTATTATGCAAAACATATAGAGAAAAATACGTATAAACATGATAGGAGTATGATTTCATATTGATTTGGGATGTCTTGTCCCATGTTGATCCAGATACTTCTCCTAAGTGTAAAAGTCCTTACATAATTCAAATGTTCCTTTTCCTGGATTAATACTTATCTGAGTGGATTATCATATGGTGTATCAACAACTAATATAGCATTGTTAAAAAAACATTATGCAAAAAAATTAAACTTTTTACTTATATAAAAAAATATTCACTATAAAAATTAAAAATTTATATAATAGAAGAGAAAAAAAAATTATTTTATTAATATATATCATATATACAAGTTATGTACATATAAATATATAAAAGATAAAAAAAATTAAAAATTTTTTATTTCTAATTATGTGGTATATATACATATAAAGCTGAAATTGTTTTACTTAGTTTTTTCCATATATTTTTTTAATTTTAAAATTTTTATATTTCACGTTAGTTACATTTTTTTATTTTTATATTACTGCCATTAGATATTATATTAATGAAGCATTAAATTTTATATTTTTATAAAAAATTTTACATGAATTTTTGTTTGTCCCGTAAAATTATAAAATTTTCATTATGTAATATATTAAATTAAAATATTTTAATTTAAATTATAAATAACTAGAATTAACTTGCATTAAATACCACATAAATTTATTATTATTATTATTATTATATATGTTTATTTGACTCCGTGGTTCTAAATTAATAGTAATACATAAATATTATAACTCTTCATATTCCTAAGGACGGGTCATCAAATATTTAAATATCCAGTGTCATTTTACTTTTTTTTTTTTATTTCTTTACTTGTAGGAACAATTGACTATTGTAAAGGCAATATATATATACACAAACACACAATGATTCTGAATGGAGGTATCTTATGAATATAACCATCATCAATCACCCTATTGGTGGTAGTTTTAGATATTTAATTTGCATGCATTTGCATATTTTCATTAGCATTTAGTATAAAAAAGCATATAGAAATAGATAGTTTGTGTTCTCTTTATTTTTTATAGGAAAAATGAGTTATGGAAGTAGTTGGTGAAGGTGAGAAGTAAAAGAAGAAGAGAAAGGAGCAGAGTGCAGTAGAGAAGCAAAAGAAGCGCGATCACAGGATGCCCAAATGCCAGCCCCCAAGTGATGTCGAACCCTTCACGAGTGCAGCCTAAAGCACGATCGTGGTTGTCCATCAAGCCAACCTTCTGTCGTGAGCACGATTGTTGCATAATCACGACCCTATCACGAGAGGACCTTCTGTGCAAGCGAGGTTTGTGCACTATCACAGGCAACTTGTTTCCAACACATAACATGCTGAGGTGTATTGATTTAAAGAAAATATCTAAGGGAGGTGACATGACATATTCTAGAAGGGCTAAAAAGGACAAAAAGCACGCATTACTTAAGAGGAGGCCAGATTTCACACATATCCTCTCACTCATAAGAAACACACAGAGAAGGAAAGAGAACACAAGAGAGAAAAAGGAAAAGGAGAGAGGAGATCAGAGGAAAGAAAAGAAGCTGAAGGAGAGACCAATTTGGAAGATTTAAGCTCCTTTGATAACATTTCTTACTCTTATCTTATCCTATTCTCTTATTGTGTAATTGAATATTGAATGATGAATTTTATAGCCATGAGTGGCTAAGTTCTTTTATGTTATTGGAATTTTGGAAACCCATTTGATTTAAGTTCATTTAATAAATTAGTTCTTGTTTATAAATTGTATATTGTGTTTGTTGAGCCTGTTGAGTATTGTATTGTGGCCAAATGCAATCTTCATTTGAATCTATGCATTAAGAAATGGTGGATTCAATAGACCTAAAAATACTTGTTTGATTTATTAATGACTTGAGAAAGCTTATGTAGATCTAATCTTCTTTAAGTTTATTAAATGCCTTATACGTTAGATTTAATCTTACTATATGCTAATAATGATAATTAAGTCATATTATGAGATTTGATTGAAGCTTATTTGTGACATTAGTATTGCTCAAGAGAGATTGTTATTTGGTTTAAGAAAGCTTGAGGTGTGCAATAGAATTTGAACTAATGTATTACTTGGCTTAATGATAATGTGGAGTATAATTTCTCTAACAAAATGTCTTTCCTATTGGTTGTTTTCTTATTATTTTGACTATCATTAGCTTTAATAACATTCTTTAGTTTATTTATTAATTTGCTTAATTACTTATTTTAAACCAGCCATTATCGCTCTAAACAAATACAATTGAGATTAATAGGTGTTTAGTCCCTAATCCTTGTAAAGACGATAATCTACTTACCTTTTTATTACTTGTCAACTCGTGCACTTATGGTTATCAATAATTTTTTGGTACCGTTGCTGAAGATTAAGCAACTAACATCATAATTAGTCAAGATTGTTTTAGATTAGAGCATTTTCTGCTCTTATACTCTATTTTTTACTTGCATTACTCTATTTTTAGGTACTCTTCTTGATGTTTATACACAACTCTTAAAATGGCTTATCATTAAGAGAGGGAAGAATGGACTCTTGAGGATTACGCTATACATGATTTAGATGGTGATATAAAGACTTCTTTATAAGCACAACTTGCTACATTATCTAAGCAAATTGGGGATTTAGCTTCAAAAGGTAATGCTTTCCCACCTACTTCTAGTTTGCCTTATAAGTATTGTTATATGTTTGGACATACTACTTTTAAGTGTGGCTTTGAAAGTGGAAACATGTATAGAGAAAGTGTATTTAAGAGTTATATCTATGTTGGAGGTCCCTTCCAACCAAGGCAATCTAATAACCATTTCTTCAATACATACAACCAAGGGTGGATGAATTATCCTAATTTTTTATGGAGTAACAATCAAAATTCTCAGGGTTTTTCAATTAATTCACTCAACCACCACCACTTGAATTCCAAGCTAAGTTGATTGATGACAGCTATATAGGTAAAGTTTAATAAGTTCCTTAATGATATCATTTTCAAAATGACCAACCAAAATGACAAGTTTGACTAAATTATCAAAAACCATGCTTCTTCAATTCATAATATTGAAGTTCAGCTTCGACAATTGGCAAATATGGTTACAACAAAAGCTTTAAGGCATCTACCAAGTAATATAAAGGTAAATCCAAAGGAACAAGTGAGTCTATCACAATAAGGAGTAACAAAGAGCTTCAAGGTCCTAAGGAAGTTCCATTAAAGATTGAGGATAACAAAGGAAAGCAAGTTAATGTGCAAAAGAAACAAATGGAGCAGCCCTCTACATTAACACATCCAAATATGCTCCAAGACTTCCATTCCCTCTAAAGCAAAAGACAATGAACGAGGATGAGAAGAGGTTTGCAAAATTCATAGAAACTTTCAAGAAGTTAAAGTTGGAACTGACATTGTTCAAAACATCGAATGAGAGGCCCAAGTATGCAAAGCTTCTCAAGGACATCATCACCAACAAAAAGAAGTAGGATGACAAGGAAATGATGCCCTCGATTGAGACTTATAGCTTTATAGAATATGAGGAGTGTAAAAGGGATGAAGTCATTGATGAGTGTGAAAGTGCACAAAAAGTTCCTTTTGTCAAACCTCGAATTTTGATAAAGAGTGATAATCTAATTTCCCTATATATTGAGCAACCTCCTAGTTTAAAGTTAAAGTCTTTGCCTAGCCACTTAAGATACATATTATTAGGAGAGAATAACACTTTACCTATTATCATCCTCAACAAGTTATCTATTAAAGAGGAAAATAAAGTGTGTGAAGTGATAAGAAAGATGATTAAAGTGATGGAGTGGCAAAATTCTATAATTGAAGGGTTAAGTCTCTTAAATTTGGTGCATAAACTTCATATGGAAGATGATTATAGAGCTATAACTAAGGAAGAAAGGGGAGTAAAGTTCAAGATGAAAGATATTCTTATCTCTCCTAAGATATACAACTATAACTTTTCTGTTTTTTGTAATGCTTTTGAATTGTGTTTGTCTAAATTTGATAGGGATAGGGTGCTACAAAGATGTAATAAGACTAATCTCATTTTACATTGGAAGAATTGCCACTTTATGGTGGAAGAAGAATTAGTTTCAAGTCATATGCTATTAAGTAAAGGGATTGATTTCGATGAAGATAGTTCACAAACTCATGAGAGTGCCAAGTTCTTCAAGAAGGAAACAAAAAGATGGCATAATGATCACATCCCTAGAAACACACTTCAAATTGGAGATGTTATCTTGTTAATCAAATTAAGGATGAAGCTACTTCAAGATAAGATGAAATGGCCCTTTCAAGGACAAACAATGGGATCTAAAAAGAAAATTAGTCAAGCTAATAACCTTAAATTAGCAACCTTATTTATTTTAGATTGCAATAATCAAAACATATTAATGACCATATATATCTTTTTATGAGTTTAATTTTAACATAATTTTAAATAGTAATAATAATAACAATAATAATATAAGAGATAAATATTTCATTTTAAAAAAGATATATCTATTATTGTCTGTGTAAATATTTAAATGTTCTTAACAGACCTCTAAAAAAAACTTCTCAACAAGCGGTAGGTGATTTAATGAAGGATTAAAAATAAAACAATTAAAATTTTTAGTAGTTAGAATTGTGTGACATAGTATCACGATAACATCCTAAAAAGCCCCAAATTTTTAATGTGACTGATGTATCAAACAATATGCATTAGCAGTTTCATGCATTAATAAAATTTAATTCCACATGTTAATTAAGTCAAGTCAGTTAAATAAATAAAATGGCAAAAACACTTTATGTTGTAGTATCATTACATTTTTTATTTTGTGTCTACTCATTATTTAACTCAAATGGACAAAGACAGTTTTTGTGCATGATTATTAGAGGATCAATTCTGTAATTGGTTCGAGAAATGACAAAAAGAAAGACTCAAATGGACAAAGACTGTTGAAGAAAAACAAAAGGCAGGTGTTAATTCAGGACCTTTTGTAATGTCATTATAATAGTATGTCCCATAATTCTAACTATTAAATTTTAATTATTTTAATATCAATCCTGAAGAATAAAATTTAGAGAAAAAGAGAGAAAATTCAAAGGAAATATTTTTCCATAGTATTCAAATAAGGGTTACACCCCTTTATATATACACACAGGAATCCTAATCACAACCAAATTAGGAATAGAATAGAACTTTATTCCTAATTGTATACAAATATTTACTTCCTAATATATACAATAAAAATATTTACTTCCTCAACACTCCCCCCTCAAGTTGGTGAATGTATGTCAATCATTCCCAACTTGCCAAGCGAGTTGTAGAACGCTTTTCCGGATACAACCTTTGTGAGAATGTCGGCTAGTTGAGTCTGAGATGAAACATATGAAAGATCAATTGTCCCTTGGTTTAGATGATCTTTTATAAAATGTCTGTCAACCTCTACATGCTTAGTTCAATCATGTTGAATCGAATTATTTGCAATTGTTATGGCTGCCATGTTATCACAATGTAACAATATAGGCTTTGGATGTTTTAATCCTAAATCCTAAACAATTCGCCTTACCCAGAGCAACTCACATACTCCATGAGCCATTCCTCTAAACTCAGCTTCAGCACTTGACCTTGCTACAACTTTCTGTTTCTTGCTTCTCCAAGTGACTAAATTATTTCCAATAAATGTGAAGTACCCGGACGTTGATTTTTTATCAATCCGATCTCCAGCCCAATTAGCATCAGTATAGCCGGTAATTTCATAATCCTTATTCCTCCCAAAGAATAACCCTTTACCCGGAGAAGACTTTAGATATCTTAATATTCGGTATACTACATTCATATGTTCTTTACTCGAAGAATGCATGAACTGACTTACAACACTTACTACATAAGCAATGTCTAGCCGAGTATGAGATAGGTAAATCAGCCTTCCCACCAACCTTTGATACTGATCTCTATCAGTTGGAACTTGATCTTCCAGGATTGAAATTCCATGATTGACTTCAATGGGAGTCTCGGCTGGCTTACAATCAAGCATCCTTGTCTCTGTCAGTAGATCCATTACATACTTTCGTTAGCAAAGAGAAATTTCTTGAGCTGATCTTGCAACTTCAATTCCTTAAAAATACTTCAAGTTACCCAAATCCTTAAGTTCAAACTCAGATGCTAACTGTCTTAGCAAGTTTGTTGTCTCACTCGGATCATTTCCGGTGACCACCATATCATCAACATATACAATCAACGCGGTGACTTTACCTAACTTCTGTTTGATGAATAGTGTGTGATCAGCATCACTTTGCTTATATTCGAGCTTCCTCATGAAGGTTGAGAGTCGTCCAAACCATCTCGAGGCGATTGCTTGAGTCCATACAATGCTCTCTTTAATTTGCATACTCGATCAGTACATTTAGTTCCGGGTGGTGGATCCATATGTACTTCTTCATCTATGGTTCCATTCAAAAATGCATTCTTTACATCAAATTGCCGAAGCGGCCAGTCCAGGTTGGCAGCTAAGGAAATAAGGACTCGAATGGTGTTCATTTTTGCTACTGGGGCAAATGTATCTTCATAGTCGATTCCATACTTCTGAGTGTACCCCTTTGCTACCAACCGAGCTTTATATCGATTTATGCTTCCATCTGGATTGAGTTTGACAGTGAATATCGACCTGCACCCCACCATTTTCTTTCCTTCTGAAAGAGGAATGAGATCCCATGTCTGGTTCATTTGTAATGCCTCCATTTCATCATTCATAACTTTCTTCCAATCTGGATCATCTAAGGCTTCCTGCACATTACTCAGAATAGATACAGTAGATAATTGATTTACAGTAAGTGCATGTGAGTTAGACAAAATTTTGGTTGATATGAAGTTGTTGATAGGGTATTTAGCTTTAATATGAAGGTCCGGATCATATTGTCTTTTCAGAACCCCTCTATTGATTCTAAAAGGATAACGAGGTTCAATATTTAAAGGAGACAAGCTTACCTTATTTTGTACTGCATCCGGAGTTTCTTCAGCTTCTGGTGTGGGTTGGAAAGATGTACTATCTTGATTACTCAGATTTTCTTCGATGATCTATCCGGGTGAGATGCTCGTACTCGGAACATCAGATGTCTGTCCGGGTAAGATGCTCGGCTGTCCCGGTGAGATGCTCGAAACAACATTTTTGAGATTCAGAGTCGAAACACTTAGAATGCTATCTTCAAGCTCAAAGAGGTTTGGATTTTTCTCCCCCTAAAGAGAGCACTCGGAGTGGGAGAAGAAAGGAGAATTTTTATGAAATCGAACATCCTGAGTGATATACATCTTCTTTGTATTCGGATCATAACACTGATATCCCTTTTGTAAATCCGTATAGCCAACAAAGATACACCGGATAGCTCGAGGGTTTAATTTGCCAAGTGTCTGATGAACATATGCTGAGCATCCAAAAACTCGAGGTTCAAGATTGTTGAAGGGTGGAGACATGACAAGTTCCTGAAGTTTTTGAAGAGGAGTCTTAAAACCAAATACTCGTGATGGTGTCCAGTTTATGAGGTACGCAGCGGATCGAATAGCTTCTCCCCAGTATTCTCGAGGAACATTCATGTCAAATAGTGATGCTCGGAAAACTTCCAATAACTGCCGGTTCTTCCATTTGGCTATACCATTCTGTTGGGGAGTGCCGGTACAAGATGTTTGGTGGTGAATGCCCTTCTTGAGGCAGAAATCATTGAGAATTGAGTTAACATACTCCTCACCATTGTTAGACTGTAAGACTCAGATTTTACTCTGGTATTATGTAGCCACCATGTTGTACAGGTCCTGAAACTTGGAGTACACATCTCCTTTATTGGAAAGTAGAGATACCCAGGTCATCCGGGTACATTCATCAATAAACGTTACAAAATATTAAGCACCATATAGAGTAGGAATCTGAGCAGGTCCCCATACATCAGAATGAATGGTCATAAATGGAATTTAATTTTTATTATAACTCGGTACATAAGAAATTCGATGGCCTTTTGCCAATTCACAAACATCACACTTGAATTCCGAGTCTATGGTATGCAAAAATAAATTCGGTTTTATTTGTCTAAGATAATGAAAAGAGAGATGACCAAGATGACGATGCCATAAGATTACTTGGTCTTTACTTGAACAACTTCTACCAACCCTATTAACTTGACTTGATTTCTGACTTGAATCATCATGCAACTCAAGATAGTACAACTTTCCACGTTTAACACCAGTGCTAAGAATCTGACGCGTTGCAATGTCCTAAAATACACAATAATTAGGCCAAAATTTGACAGTGCAATTCAAGGTTTCAGTGATTTGGCTAACAGATAATAGATTACAAGAAAGAGATGGAACAACAAGAATAATATCTAAATTAAGAGAGTCAGAGTTAGATACTGATCCCTCGTGAGTGACTGGTGTTATGCCTCCATTAGCAGTTAGAATATTTTATTGGGTTGATGGATGGATAAAGGTAAGATGGTGAGTGGAGTTTGTCATATGATCAGTAGCACCTATATCAATAATCCATGTATTATTTTAAGTAAGATTTTTCATACCTAGAGTGGTATCATGATCACCACTTGGTTCAATAGAAGTAGCAATTGTAGCTTTGTCGAGCTTCTTACAAGGCTTTCTATTGAAATCCCACCATTCTGGATACCCCGCAATTTCATAACACCATTCTTTAGAGTGTCCAACCTCGCCATAATGAGTACAGGTGTATGTGATGGGCTTGCTCGGAATTCTTCCTTTGAACTGTGGACGAGTCTGAGCTACTAGAAGTATAGAGTGGTCCGGTAATATCTTTGGCTCTTCCATCGTATGTCGCTGGTTGTGATCCTGCCGGACATATGCATAACTGGACTCGAGATCAAAAGGTGGATCCTTTCGAAGTATTTCACTCCGAGCATTATTAAATTTTGAATCAAGCCCGACTAGGAAAATATGTGTTCTAAGCCGGGTAATATGCTTATGGAGTGATACTACTCCATTAACATCCTCCCTTTGTGCAAACGTTCGGGCATCGATTTTATGAAATATTCCAATTAGTTCATTATAGTATGCAGGTAATGCCTTACCATTATGGCATGTAGTGAATGATTTCCGATTCAATTCAAATAACTGAGTTTCATCATATCCATCATAGAAGGTTTTTGAGACAGCATCCCATATCTCCTTTGCTGTTGGAAGATGGATGAATCTTTGCATCAATGTCGGACTCATGGAGTCAATCAACCAACTATTGACTCGATTATTATCAAGCAGCCAAGTTTCCAACGCTTTATCTCCTGCTGGTGGCTTTGGCGTAGTGCCATTAAGAAAGCCAGATTTATTTCTAGCTCCAATTCGCATCTCCATGATCTGTGACCATAGAGTATAGTTCGTATCATCAAGAATAATTCCTGTGGGAAAGGGAGAATTATCTTGAAGGGTTTGAATAAAATTGGGTGTTCCATGGGATATGATGGATGTGTTTTCGGTGGTCATGATTTTGAAGATTCAAATAATTCAAAGGAAGAAAAAATACGATTTCAAGAATTCAATAAAAAAAATTCGATTTCAATGGATATGCTCCAATACCATGAAGAATAAAATTTAGAGAAAAAGAGAGAAAATTCAAGGAAAATATTTTTTCATAGTATTCAAATAAGGGTTACACCCCTTTATATATACACACAAGAATCCTAATCACAATCAAATTAGGAATAGAATAACATCCTAAATAGAACAGAACTTTATTCCTAATTGTATACAAATATTTACTTCCTAATATATACAATAAAAATATTTACTTCCTCAACAAATCCTTTATTAAATAATTTACTACAAGGTTTATATATTTACATAAGATAATAATAAAACTATTTTTTTTAAATGAAATGTTTATATGTTATATTATTATTATTATTGTTATTATTTAAATGTAAACCAAAATTGAACACATGAAAAGATAAAATCTAATAATATATACATATAAGCGAAAAATAATATAATTAAAGACATATTTTCAAAACTCTACGTATTATTTTAATATCAAAAATATAAATGGTAAAATGTGTAAAATTAGTTGAAAGAAAATAATGATAAAAAATTATCAAATAAATTATCACTTATACATATATACATTTAAATTATTATGATGTGTTTAATTGTAGTTTATTAAAATGCAATTTATTAAATTTTGTATAAAGAAATGTAAATTAAATTTGTTGAAATTCCCTCTACAAAAGAAAAGAAAGAATGAAAGAAAATGGAATGGGTGTAAAGCTAATTAAATAATTAATCTTTTTAACAAATTGTTGTTAAAAAAATTCATGGATTATAATGTTAATTTGCTAGCTTCCGACAAACTTTATAAATTTTAATTCATAAGGAAGATCATTAATACATTTTAATTATTGCAATCATTTATATGGTTCTCCTCTAATTAACTAAATAATTGAAATATGTAGCTAATAAAATAATTATGATTTTAATACAAATTGATACCACTTATATATATTTCTACCTAATTAAAGGATCTTTATTTCCTAAATAGGAACACTCGGACTATAAAAGTAGCAGAATCTGTCTAGGAAAAGGATTCTATCCCAAAGAGGAATCTTAAGCAAAGAGGAACACTCTTCTATCAGGATTAGGACTCCCATCTCATAAGGAATCAGACTCCTCTCAGGTTAAAGTATTACTATAAATAGGACCCCATATCTCTCACAGAGGGGCATCTCATTCTCACATATTCTAGTTGTTCTATATTCCCCTACTTATGTTCTCTAACTTAGGCATCAGAGTGTTTGTGGGGACTCTCCCCACCTCTTACCTTGCCTTCTATTTGTGGATTGCAGGACACTAAGCTCAGGAGTTCTAGAAACCAGTTATCAAGTGGCGTTGTCTGTGGGGACTCTTAGGAAAAGCCATTCATTTACCTGTTAAGCTAAAGACATCCTCACCATGACTTCCAGCCCACCACCGGCCTTGATTCCCGAAACTAGCACTAACCCTTCTTTACCTATCCCTTCGACCGACCTCTTAGACCCTCTCCCAACAATAGTGCTTCCAGCCACTTTTTCGCATACTGGAGCTTCATCCGGACACACACATCCACTCCCTGACAACACCTCGAGATACCTAGCCTTCGATGTAGACCTCCCATATTATGCTCCTCTACAATACCATCGTTCAATACCTTCCATACCTTTTTTGAGTTTAACAGAAACACCAGCAATAACCACACTAAATCTAAACACCGTAAACTAAACACTCAACCGCGACCAAACTACTAAGGAAGTCATGATAAAAAATATCTAGGCAAAAATAGCTTTAATGCAACAACAGTTAAACGCTATAATACAGAATGGACATTCTGAGCCGGCTCAAAACGATAATAACACTACATCTCGGTAGGGCCCAGGGATAAGCATGGAAAAGGGTAAAGCGCCAAAAGGGGAGTGTAGTTCAATAATTCTGGCCCTTGATAATTCAAAAATACCTCAGAAGGTTGAAGAGGCAATATACAAAGTCCAGACAAAACCAAGAAAGGAAGAAGAATGTGCTATAGATTGCAAAACTCCATTTGTCAAAAGAATAATTTAGACGGAGATCCCTACTAAGTTCAGAATCTCGCCGCTTGATCAGTATGACGGGACAGGAGATCCCATCAGCCATATATCGGCATTCTGAATAAAGATGTTGCTCCATAATGTAAACGATGGAATCATGTATAGATTTTTTCTAAGCACACTCACAAAGAACACTCAAAAGTGGTTTCATCGACTCCCGGAGAATTTTTTCACTTCTTTTGAGGATCTAGCAGAACAATTTCATACCATATTTATCACCAATATTCCCCCAGCCAAAAACATCAATGATCTTTAAATGTGCCGACAAGAAGTCGATGAGTCTTTACGAAGTTATCTTCATCATTTCAATAAAACAACCATGCAAATTGAGCATCTTGTAGATGAAGTTGCCATAGAAGCTTTGAAAAATGGCACTAGACTTGGCAAGCTTAAAAATAAGATAATGACTAAAGAACCAGGCACCTTTGTAGAGGCAATAGCAATGGCAGTCAGGATGATAAAAATGGACGAAGTTAGAAGGATACGACGGGAGGAAGAGAAGCCACCGATCAATGATGAACGGCCTAAACACAGACAAGCAGGCTTCCTAAAAATAAATTTCAAAAATCCAGCAGAAATATTTGACAGGGAAGCAAACAGATACACACCCCCGAACACCTCTCAATCCAAAATCCTTATGTGGATCAGGCAGAATGGTATTGGAATCACCCCAACTAAGAGGATAAGCCCAAGCTGAAGATCCATCCAAGACAGGGGACAATACTGCCAGTACCACCGGGAATACGGGCACGACATAAAAGGTTACAGAGAGCTGAGGAATGCCATAGAGAGACTGGTGTAGAGTGGAAAACTCAATAATTTCATAGATGCATCAAAAAGAAGCGAAAACTTTAAAAACCAGGAGCATGACAGGCCGAAAGCAAAGAAAACCCGAAAGGAGCCGATTGGCACTATCAACATGATCATGAAGGGAGAGAACACTGAGAAGAGATTAAAATGGAGTAGAGGAGAAAAGTCAGTATCCAAGAGAAGCGATATTTTGTTCAATTCGAAAGATGATTCACATGTTCACCACCCCCATTGTGATGCCCTAGTAATAATTGCATGCATAGACAAGTATTTGGTAAAAAGGTTATTGGTGGATAACGGAAGCGCTATCAACACATTATCCTGAAATGAGTACAAGGCAATGGGAGGCTCCATCACCAACCTGAAGGCCATCCAAAACCCCATCACGAGTTTCTGTGGAGGAACCATACAACTAATGGGAGTTGTCAAATTAAGCCTAGAATTTAGAAATCAAGACGATGAAGAAACGAAAGTTATCCTAGTAGTATTCAATGTGGTGGATATACCACTGGCGTATAATGGGATTATAGGACGACTGACGCTCAATGAAGCAAATGCAGTCACTAGTGTCTGATGCTTAACTATGAAATTTTCAGTCAAGAATGGAACCCTTACCATTCGGGGAGATCAGTATATGGCTAGGCAATGTTATCAGATGGCCATGAAGCCTCAGGCGGAGGCTTTTCCTCTAGAAGCATGGGAAATTGAGAAGTAAGGCGCCGATCCACAATTAGTAGAAAACATGGAAACCTTATAAATCACAGATGGGAAGATCGTGAAGATCGGTAATGAACTCAGCCAGAGCATCAGAGAAGGAATAAGGGAAGTCCTTGCTAGACACTCAGAAGATTTTGCTTCACAAGCCCCCAAAATCATTAGCGTAGATCCACAAGTTGCTTGTCACTATCTAAACATCAGACCAGGAGCCAAACTAATGGCCCAAAAAAAAAGAACCTTTGCCTATGAAAGATAGAGAAAAATTGTTGAGGAAATAATGAAGTTGTTAGCGGTCGAGTTCATAAAAGATGTTACCCACCTAAAGTGGGTAGCCAACGTGGTACTTGTCAAAAAAGAAAATAGGAAATACAGGATGTGTGTAGACTACACTAACCTTAACTGAAAATGTCACAAAGATAGCTACCCATTGCCCACGATCGACCAGCTCGTTAACTTCACCACTGGCCACGGATTATACAATTTCATCGATGCGGCGCAAGGTTACTACCAGATTTCGATGAAGAAAGAGGATTAGGAGAAGACGTCCTTTATTACCCATGAAGGTTTGTATTGCTATAAGGTGATGCCCTTTAGACTTAAGAACGTTGGAGCCATATATCAAAAAATAATGAACCAGGTCCTCTAAGACCATATTGGTACTTATCAAAAAAGCAAATGGGAAATACAGAATGTGTGTAGACTACACTAACCTCAACCGAGCATGTCACAAAGATAGCTACCCATTGCTTATGATTGACCAGCTCGTTGACTCCAGCGCTGGCCACAGATTATATAATTTTATTAATGCGGTGCAAGGTTACCATTAGATTCCAATAAAGGAAGAGGATCAGGAGAAGACGTCCTTTATTACCCATGAAGGTTTATATTGCTATAAGGTGATACCCTTCGAACTTAAGAATGCCGGAGTCACATATCAAAGAATGATGAACCAGGTCCTCCAAAACCATATTAGCACGAGTGTAGAAGTATACATAGATGACATTATTATCAAGACCAAGCATCCGAAACAGCACCCAGCGGATATAGACTAGGTTCTCTGACTATTAAGTAAATCCAAGATCAAGCTGAATCTAGAAAAATGCATCTTTGGATTTAGAGCAGGAAAATTCTTGGGATTCATGATATCCAACAGGGGCATTGAAGCCAATCCAAAAAAGATGGAAGTCATACTCAACAAGGAACCATTAAAAAATATCCATGAAGTACAAAAGTTAAAAGGCATAATCACCACCTTAGGGCATTTCATTTCATGCTCGGCTAGACGATGTCTACCATTATTTTGAGCTCTTAAAAATTCCAAAAAGTTTGAGTGGTCAGCAGATTGTCAGGTGGCATTTGAAGACATTAAGAGATTCTTGTCCTCACCACCCCTACTCAGTCGTCCTGTCCTAGATGAAACACTGTACTTATACCTCTCTATAGGCTAAGAATACATCACCTTTGTACTGGTAAGAGAATAAGGGAGCCAGCAAAGACCAGTTTATTACATCAGTAAAATGCTCTAAGGATTTGAAGTCTGGTATCCTATATTGGACAAGCTAGCTATGGTCATGGTCCATAAGTCTCGAAAGCTCCAACATTACTTCCAAGCCTACCATATCATCGTCCGATCCCGTTCCCACTGTAAAAAATCTTGCAAAGATCAAAGACCTCAGGCAGGCTAGTACAGTGGTCGGTGTTACTTGGTAAATTTAATATTGATTATAAACCCCACCGATAAATGAAAGCCTAGGCATTAGCAGATTTTGTATAAGAAATGGCTCCAAAAGACCTTACCTTATCCAGAGCACCAAAATGGAAACTCTATGTTGATGGAGCATCCTCCGCTCAAGGATTCGGTGCTGGAATAATTCTTAGGGGACTGCACAAGGTTTACATCTGATATGTTGTCCGAATTGAGTATAACGCAACCAACAATGTCGCCGAGTATGAAGCACTCATCACAGGCCTGAAAATAGCTATTGAAGTCAGAGCTGAACACCTCATCATACATTCGGACTCCCAGCTGGTTGTCAACCAAGTCAATGGAATGTTCTAAGTCAAGGACATTAGCATTGCCAAGTACATGGACAAAGTCAAGTAGCTCTTGAAATAGATTGAACAAGAAGGGGGCCAGTGGGAGATTATCCAGATTCCTAGGGAGGAAAACTCTGAGGCTGACCTCATGGCCAAGTCGGCAGCTGAAAATAGTTAAGCATACCGAGATATGGCTTTCATATAGGCATTAACTAATCCTAGCATGGACGATCCTGAAGTTTTGGAGATACAGGTAGTCTCGGAATGGATAAGCCTAATAATCCAATACTTATTACACGAAACCCTCCCTGAAGACAAGTTGTAGGATCGGAAGTTAAAAACTAAAACAACGCACTATTCCATCCATCAAGGGGAGCTTTATAGAAAATCCTTTTCACACCCATAGTCTAAGTGTGTCTTCCCAAAGGAAGGAAAATACATACTCCGAGAGATCCATGAAGGAATTTGCGGAGCGCATGAATCCCATTATGCACTAACTCGAAAAGTACTACTCCAAGGATATTATTGGCCTACCATGTCTAATGATGCCCAGTAGTTAACTGAAGTATGTCCCAAGTGCCAGCACTATGCTCGACTCAACCACAGGCCTTCCCGCCCCCTGCATCCAATTGGCAGCCCATAGCCATTCGCCATGTCGGGAATGGACATCCTAGGTCCCTTCCCACCTTCCACTTCATAAAAAAAGGTTCCTGATTATGGCTATCAACCATTTCACTAAGTGGGTAGAAGTAGAGGCAGTCACAATCATCATAAAGGCTCGAATACAACACTTCTTTTGGAAGGAGATTATCTACAGGTTTGGCATCCCCCATACTTTAATTATGGATAATGGCAAATAATTCGATAATAAAAAGTTCAGAGATTTTTGCTCAGACCTCGGAATAAAGCTTCACTTCACCTCGGTAGCCCACCCACAGACAAACAGACAAATGGAAGTCACCAATAGAATTCTCATGCAAGGATTAAAGAAAAGACTCAACGAGAAAAAGGAAAATTGGGTCAAAGAGCTCAATAACGTAATCAAGGCCTATAGAACCACGCCTAGATCATCTACTGAAGAGACACCATTTAGGCTAACCTATGGCATAGACGTAGTAATACCAGTGGAAATCGGTTCACCAAGTTACAGAGTAAGTCAGAGTCTCGATCACACCATCAACAACATTAATGCCCGGATATGTTTGGACCTACTAGAGGAAAGGAGAGAGAACAAGCAGCCATCATAGCTGAAGCACATCGATAAAAGGTGACACAGTATTATCATCAGCGGCATCATCTGAGATAGTTCAAATTAGGGGACTGAGTACTTAGAAGGGCAGATATTGGCAAAGGCAACTCAGGAATTGGTAAGCTAGGTCTAAATTGGGAAGGTCCATACCAAATCTCAGCACACACAACTAATGGAGCATACAAGCTAAGAGAAAGAGGAGGCAAAGAACTACCACAGTTCTGTAACTCAGATTCTCTCAAAAAATATTATCAATGAGTTGTATTCAACACACAATTCAATAAAGTATCCCCTCATTAATAACAATGTCTTTACATGAGATCCATTATAAAAAAAATGGTACACCTATTCTACTACACCTCCCTCCAGACCCCCGAGCTCGAAAACAAAGGGGAACACCACATCGGTAGTATCTGAATGCGCCGCAGGCTCAGCAACAATAGCAGACTCCACATTATCCCTCACGCAAAAAGCACTAGCTTTTCAACACGCATCTTCTTCAACAGCAATTTTGGTAAGGTCCACCGGTGTTATCTAATCTAGCACCCCCAAGTCCAGTTCTGAGTCCGGAGAGAGTAGGATCCTCCTACACTCAGCTCTGTAGGCCTTAAGAAATCCCCCTACCATATTTTGGTATGACCTCTTATCTCTCTCTGAAGATTTCTCGACCTCAGACAGCTTCTTCTCCAACTCGGCAATTTGAAGATCTTGTTCTTCGATCCTCCTCGTCAGTTGGCCTTAGCTATGTTCCATATCAACAATTTTCTTCTAACCCACCTCAGCCTTAGACTTCACCTCTGCATACTTTATTTGGCAAAGTTCCAATGTTGCCTTTACGCCATCCAGCTTCTTTTTAAAATTGATGGCTATAGTTCCCACCTCTGTCTCCTTCAGGCTATACTGGCTCTTCAGGTAAAAGTACTAGTCCTCCGCCAGCAACAGAGCCTGAGTCATCTGTCAACAACAAAGGTTAAAATAAAAAATAAGCCCATATGATAGTAACAGCATCAGTAACAGAAAGAACTTACTTCTAATGACTAGTCAATCATTGAGTCGAGCAACCCCTCCAATCCCTTATCGAACCAGCGCTGCATATCTGCAAGCAGCCTCAGTGATTCGGCATATTGATCCCTCACTTAGCTATTGGAGACACTCAAACGCTTCATCCTGTTCAGTATCCAGCCCCTCATATTTGGACACCCAGATAGCCTTGGGCGTTGGACATATATCTCCTCATCAAACCCCTCCGTGTCCAAATGCTACTCGACCAACTGCCTTTTCCTCTAACCCACCCTTTCAGATCGGGATGACTTGACTACCGTTTTGCCTTTGGGATTGGTAATTACCTCTTCAAGAGCCATAGGGGCTTCGAGTTTCGGAGAGGGAGATATCTGCACTTCCTCTGAAGCAGTCAGCTCGTCAACTAAGGAAATCCCACCCGCAAAATCAAAAAAGTCAGCCATCTACAGTTCAAAAAATAGATCAAGTCAGAAATGTAACTTTAGGTATCACAAACATACCAATGGAATGAACATGACTCGGACAGACTCTCCATAGGTATCTCCTAAACATATCCTCTATCAATCGAGCTTCGGTAAGCCCATCGAGATGCAGCCGTAAAACCATCTCTACATCATAGTTGGGAAGTCTCACAGGACGCTTTACTTTATGGCATTCGTTGAACCACATCCGCTAGATATCCATGAAATTCGATAGATGCTCAATGATAAAAAATGGTTTCTCCACTTCTTATAGAGATTTGGAAGCTTTACGAAGAGGGTATGGTTAGGCACAGTCGATAGGGAAAACATCAGCTCTCCCTTCTTCCTAGACAGACTATATAGGTATCAAAAACATCTAAATCGAGTTCCTTCCCCTCTTCATGCATCAGTTGGATGAACCTAGTCAGAATCCTATAGCTATTCGGATGAAGCTGACCAGGTGCTATGTTATGCCTATTCAAAAATCTCTTCATGAAGGGATCTAAAGGAAATTTTAAACCCCCCTCTAGCTGGTCAAAATACACCACTAATTTACAAAGCCCTAGTATGGGGATGTGAGCCTTAAACTTCCTATTTACTATGTGAAGGGTGTAATCGACGAGAATACAAAACCGCCTCTGGTACCACCCCAATAAATCATCATCTATGTTCAAAAAATAAAGTTCAGAACTGACATGTTCCCTCGGTACCATACTGATTTCTAAAAAGGAAAATACACAACAGACAACAGAGGAAAAAAGAAAAAGAAAAGACAAAAGATCACCTGGTTACAAGAGGCAAGAATCACGACGAATAGAAAGAAACACAGCAGTGGCAACACAACTGTGATAAAGGCAAAAATAAAAAAGCAAAATGCACCAGTTGACAAGTGCAACAATACTTATAAAGTTATGAAAGGACCTGGAAATACGCCATTAACTGTCCTCATCATTACTTCGCTTTCGGGGGAAAATAAGCCCCAAACAAGGGGTCACTCACTAGAACCGTAGCAGAAACGCTCCATTTATTGACATAAAAAATTATGTGTAACTCACGCGATTCAAATTTTGAATCCCTAGGAGTTGAAGCGACACCGCCACGCGTTGGCCTGCCCACATCTCGAATGGGCTCCTTCATCAGTTACTCAAAAAGCATCCACACGACGCTTCTAACCCATCCCAAGTATCCAAGCATCTAAGTCCAATGACTGAAGCACCCTCAGGTTGCTTCTGTAGTATTAAGGTTTCGAGTATATAAGCCTCGAGTCCCTGCACCGAGCATCTAAGCCTCGAGCATCTAAGTCCATTGACTAAAGCTGGCACCCTCAGGTCGCTTCTGTAGTACTAAGGTTCTGAGCATGTAAGCCTTGCGTCCCTGCACTAAGCATCTAAGCCTCGAGCATCTAAATCCAATGATTGAAGCTGGCACCCTCACGTTGCTTCTATAGTACTAAGGTTCCGAGCATGTAAGCCTCACATCCCTACACCGAGCATCTAATTCTAGTGACTGAAGCTAGCACCCTCAAGTTGTTTCTGTAGTACTGAGGTTCCAAGTTCATAAGCCTCGTGTCCTTGCATCGAGCATCAAAAATCCAGTGATGACTGGTTTTTTCACATCAATTCTGCATGGACAGGTTAATCTATTGCTTTCAATCTGACAGACTTGACGGACATTAAAGCTCCACTGATTCCATTTCAGTAACGAGATTGTTCCAAGACTCGATATCAAGCTCTACTCTCTTACTGTGACTAAGGTTGGCCACCTCAACTCACCCTTTTATATCACTGTACAGTACTCCTATATGAAAGCATCAACATCCTACTCTACTCAGGCACAACGGACATAAATATCCGAGTATACCCAAGGGGGACTCTTGATACTGCCTATATATATTCCTACCTAATTAAAGGATCTTTATTTCCTAAATAGGGACACTCAGACTATGAAGATAGCAGAATTCGTCCAGGAAAAGGACTCTACCCCAAAAAGGAATCCTAAGAAAAGAGGGAACACTCTCCTACCAGGATTAGGACTCCTATCTCACAAGGAATCCAACTCCTCTCAGGTTAAAGTATTACTATAAATAGGATCCCATATCCCTCACAAAGGGACATCTCATTCTCACATATTCTAGTTGTTCCATATTCCCCTACTTCTGTTCTCTAACTTAGGCATCGAAGTTTTTATAGGAACTCTCCCCACCTCTTACCTTGCCTTCTATTCATGGATTACAGGACACCAAGCTCAAAAGTTCCAAAAATCAATTATCACAAATTAATACTCAATAATATGTATATGATACATTTCAAAAAATATATATATATGTATAGCACATTCAATAAATATGGTATATTAATTAAATTAAGAAGATTATATATATTTAGTGTAATATCACATGAATATTAAAAACTAATTAATTTGTTCATAAGGTTTTAATAATTTTATCGCTAATAATAACTTTCTGGTAAATAGAAATTATGATAACAACCATATGTTAAGGGCAAAGTATTGAAGAATAGTATAGAAATTAAATTTAGATGTATAAATAATTAAAAAAATTTATTGAATTAGATTAGTGGAATTGGTATGTCATTTTAAATGATTTTTACCTTTAAAATTATCTATCATAAAATAAAAAAAAATTAGGGAGAGTATTTCTTGATATATATTCAGCATATAAAATATATGAAATGGAATAATAAAACCATTTTCTTCATGTTAAATATATAAATTACATTTTAAAAATCATGTTAAATGTATTGTATATATAATAATTACTCTATCTTGTAGAAATTTAATTGTAATGATTTATTTCACAGTAATGCCTACAAGTAAATGTGTCTAAATGTATTTTATTATTAATTAAGCTATTTTTTCTTTTTTTTTGGGGGGGGGGGGGGGGGGGGGGTTAGGGGAAGGGAATAGATAAGCTTCATTCAAGAAAACAAACAAAATAGCAGAACACAAAATTAGGGCTAATCTAAACACAAAAGATCAACTTAAAAGGGGAAGCTAGAAAAGCTACCTCAAACAATCCAAACCAACTCATAAAGAACAAGAACAAGCTGAGAAACAGAACAAAAACCAAAAGCCGCAGATCAATAAACAGAACAAACAAATATAGAGGTTAATCTGCTAAGTCTTCTAACAATAAGTTAAGACAACTCCATGGGTATGTTACTACAAAAATCACCCTATTATAACAATAAGTCATTCCTGGACAACCAATTTGCCACTTTGTTGGTTTCTCTCGGAAGATACTGAAATTTAGTTCACAATTGAACTAACTCTTCTGCATAATTTTTTAGAATGTCCTCCACAATAGTTTTAAGCTCCTATTTCACCAAACTCAGACCTTTATCCATTATTTTATTAACCATATCAAAGACATCCTTAACGTCTAATTTAATTATAGAATTCCTCAACTGTCGATTCTTCACAAATAAGCAAGCTTCATTTATAGCAATAACCTCTACCACATTTGCAATTGCACACTTCACTTTTTTTGCCAGAGTTTCGGTGATTACTCCTTGCCTTTTCCTGGCCACTATAGCAATTTGCCCTTCCTTCTGAGATAGCACAAAATTAGCATCACAATTGATCTTACTTTGGCTTCCCTCATGTCTGATTCACTTCATTCTCTCTCTTTGATCATTCTCATTTGGGTTGTTATGATGAATATAGAAATCCATCCATCCTGCACCAACCCTTTAATTTTCTCTAGAACTGTTTGAGGGCTATAGATATTAATAGCATACAATTCCTCATTTATGTGCCTCCAAAATTTGCCAACAAGTAATAGTAACAAATTCAAGACGATAGTCATCTTGTTCATTGCTTAGCAATTGAACTATTTGGTGAAATAAATGTTTTGTATGATCTATTCAAGAAGTTAACAATTCGGTAATTGATGATGGTCATAAGAAAATTATAAGTTTTTAGCTTTCATTATTTATATGTTGGCACAATACATACGTAACCCCTAACTTGCCCCTTTTTGCTATTTAGCCACCCAAACTTACATTTTTACCATTTAAATACCTCAATTTGTCAAAAACCTAACTTTTAAACCACTTTGTGCCCAATTAGCATAACATGTGAATTCAAATGCTCTTCGGCACATTACTACAATGAAATTCACCTGAAATTCATCTTCTAAGGATTATTAGTTGAGATGAAATGGAAGGATAAAAATCGTGCACAAGATTATCCCACTTCTCAATCTAAGCCTGAATTCTTCTTCTGATGGCTCTCCTGGCAAATCTTTCCCTCCAATAACTCCCACTATTTTTTTAATCCATCCAGTAGCATCATACATTCTAAGTGCTATATACAAATTAATTTTTCATCAACAAACAAAACAAGATAGCTTAAAAAATCACAAAGGAGAAAACCAAAAAAAAAAAAAAGAATTTATTTTTTATCATATAAGATTCATCAACTTTTCTTGAAGCCAAATCAATTTCTCTATATCTAATACTTCCACATGTTCCATGATGTTAAAGAACTTCTTCCATAATAGAAACAACTGAGAAAAGAGATAGTGTTGTTGTAGCTGCTATAACTTTTTATGTTGCCATTTTTTTATCCTCTAAGAAACCAATTAATTAAAAAAAAACTCTAACCTTTTATCAGAAATCCTTGTTCTAAAAGAAACCCATTTATCTCCTCAAGAAATCTAAGGAAAAAAAGATGATAAACTCAAAAATTTCACCAACCAAGAATGTGTAAATATTTGCAAATATATAACAATTAATGTCTATAAATATTTTAGATATATAACAACTAATTCAAAAAGTCACAATTTTCCCTTAAATCTCTACAATTAAAACCAAAACAAAAACCACAATTCCAACAATTAAAAATGCAATTCCTTTAGTTGAAAAATCGAAACTCAATGAAGCCATGAAGCTCTTCAATTCTCTTATTACAAACTAGGTCTTGTGAAACCACCATCAACCACTGCCCTTCAGTGGTGCTACAACTTGTCTTCACCATCGAGCAAGTGTCACGTGATAATTATATTCTCTGTTGAGCATGCAACTCATCTTCTCCATCACTACCAACTGATTGTAAAGCCATGAATTGGTGATAATGGATAACAATGATGGTGAAGGAGTTGTGATGGTGACGTTGATAGTGGATAACGGTGGTGGTAATTTTTCCATAAATGATTTTGATAAATTTCGAGTTATTGTTGTGGATGACAATGGTGGTCAATCTATCTCGGTCATGTCCAGATTGTGAAGGGCAAGGGTGGGAGTCAGGCGAAGGGTAATAGTGAAGGTCGTAGGAGTCAGGCAAGGGTGGTGGCGGCGACTAAAAAAACATAGAGTAAGCGTTATATCCATCATCCTTCATCAACCCATTCTCAAGATGTCCATAACCATTTCTCTTCACCTCTTTTGATTCTAAATTCTAGTGTGCAACACCATTCTTACAAGTCTTGAAAGTATACTAAACAAAAAACACAATAAATAAAGTATACTAAACGTGATTTGAGCGTTTTGTGCTTATTTAGGAAATTAAGGTTACAAATTGGGAATTTTATCATTTTAGCTTGATTTTATTTTATTTTTTCATTTTCATATGTGGCATGCTGATGTGGATCACTTGTCAGATGTGTGTTGGACACACGCTTATTCAATTTGTTACTTGGGCATCGAGTGGTTTAAAATTTAGGTTTTTAACAAGTTGAGGTATTTAAATGGCAAAAATGTAAGTTCGGGTGGCTAAATGGTAAAAACGGACAAGTTCATAGGGTTGCATATGTATTGTGCCTTATATGTATTTAAGCTAGTTACCACATAATTAAAAATAAAATTTTTAATTAATTTAAAAAAATTTAAAAGTTTTTAGCTTTTATATATTTATATGTATATAAATAGTATATATATGCATGACATATATTCTAATTAAGTTTTTAGCTTTTTTTTAAAGGAAGTTTTTAGCTTTTTAATTATATAAATTTTTATATTGAATATTTTTTACATAAGTAAAAAGTTAAAATTATTACTTTTATTAGATAAGTTAAGTTAAAAATTAATTTTTTAATTATATAATTACTTTTTTTTTATCAAATATAATTACCTTTTTTTTAGAATAAATATAATTGCCTATCCAATCTACTATTATATGGAAAAATAAAGATGATACGATGAATGAGAAACTTGTGCTTTCGAAACTTGAACCAGCTTGTCCAAACTTAAATTAGAATTTATGTTGAAAGTAGCGTTGAACTTGAAAGATGCAAATAACTATAAGATTGATATATATTTTATTTAATAATTTTAAATTAAAAATATAATTAATTAATTAAATATTTTATAATAAAATAAGTATTATAATTAATTAAATAATTATTTTAAAAAATCATATTCTTTTAGTTTTTTTTTTTAATAACTTCAAGTTCAATGGAAGAGTGAAGAATCAAATTTATAATTTTACCTTATAATATTTATTACCTAAGCTAAGGTTTAGCCGGATCGGGTGGTGAGTGGGCAAAACTATGCACGTTCAAAAGGAGTAAAATAGCAACCAAATTGGACCAAATTGATTGAAAATTATTTCAGTTTGGATTCCGAAAATAGTCAGGTTAAATCGGATAATTATTACGGGTTGAATTTTTATGGACTGGGTCATAACGTAATAAAAACATTCAATAAAATTATAAGGACACATCCCATTTATAAAAAATTTGAGCGAAGCCCAATTACAATAAATATGGGCAAAACCCATTAACATATTATAAGGGTCGAAGCCCTTACAAAAAATATAAGTTCAAGTCCAAAAAATATAATTAATGAGGGCTAAACCCATTTACAAAATATACAAACTATTATCTAATGAATTAGCCTGTACAAAATCTATAAAAAAAAATGATTAGCGTTAACAGCAAATAGGCTTCAAAAAATATACACCAATGCTACTATAAGTGAAGTTTATAAGTAGGTCATGTGTCTATCACTGAGTTTACAACAAAAAAATATAGGCAGACTTTGAACTAACTGAGTAGTAGTACCATTCAAAAAGTTCTTGCAAAATAAAGCAGCAAGCAACAAGGATTAAATCAAACTCAACTTACATAGTATCAAAAGAATTAAAAAATAATAAAATAAGAATGTATAAGGCTCAGAGAAAATTATTTTAAAGTCAAAGTAATGCAGCTCAATATTTAGCAACAAACTGCAAACCATTTGCTACCAAGAAATACACCGCATGCATTACTTATGTCAAAATACTCGATGGAAGCTTCATCATTGCCTCATACATAAAAGTGTAACAACTAAGGCACCAATTTCTTGATAAAAAGTTCATAACAAACATGTGAAGTGATCATTCACTTATTAACATAACTTGCACCTTGTTCATTCTAAACAGAGTTAGCAAATACTCATTTGACCAACTCCAGGCACATCAGTCATGTGTTAGATCACTCAATTAATGTCAATTATGCTACACATCATAGAAATTGGCATGATAGAGCATGCACATTGCAAACAAGTTTCAGGCTTCCACCAACACAAATCATAATATATAAATAGTTTTGAACAATAACAAATAGGCTTCCACCAACATAAACATTGGTACATGCAATTCCCAGGCAAGTAGAAGAATGAAAGAATAAAATAATCAATTTAAAGAAGTAAAAGGTAGACTGTGTTATTGAATTTTCTTTGTAAAATGTAAGACAACTGAGGTAGAGGTCTGTTAAGTATTAGCACCAGAAGAGGAGCCAATAGAAGGTCTAATGCCCAAAGGAGGGAGGTATGTGAAGAAGTATAAAAAAAATTAAATTAGAATGTATCAAGTAGAGAGAAATGGATTTCCAAATTGTAAATGAAATTCGTGTACCTTTTTCAATTGCTTCTAAATCTTCCAAGCTTTCTTCAATAGAGAATGTCTAATTAGGCTTTTTAAGCCAGTCTTAAGTGTAGATCAAGGCTTAAATAAGTGTGGGAGTTAAACAACTCTTGAATACATTAAGCACTCTTCCACTAGTGCAAAAAGCTAATTCTGAGGCAGCAATGGAAATTGGAATAACTAATAAATCATAAGCCAAGCATGAAAGAACTGGAAATCTCTTTGCATTGAGCTTCTACCATCTTAATAAGTCAAATTTACCTTCCTCAAATTCCTTCAAGGCTGACTCGCTTAGATAAATATCAAGTTCACTTTTTTTTTTTGCTTCCACCAATTCCATTATCCATTTTTTACTGCTTGAATCTAGCCTTTAACGATGAAGTGGATTTTTTGCTTGAATTCACTTGGACAACAGTTAAAGTAACAATATATTGGCTTCCACCACATAATACAATTAATGCACAGGCAGCTTGACTTGCAGTGTTATAATCATAAAAAAGTTCATATAAAGCAGCTTTAACATTCTCAAATAAATTCACACCATCATACTCACCATACATACTTTTCAATGAAAATTCAAGATATTCCAGTTTATCCCTAGGATCAAGAATGTGTGAAATAAAAATCAAATGATTCATTTTATCCCCATCTCCATAGTACTTATCCAACTTTGATTTCATTCCTAGACCCATTGACCTAACATACACATCATCAGATTTCTTCCACTCATTAAGTAAATAAAACAGGTCGACAATTTCTAAGAAAAATGTGTGGAGGTCACATACTAAGAACCAAATATTCTTAATGTTATATTATAAAAATTTTCTAAGAATTTGAGTAAATTCTTGTCATATTGCCAATCTGAATATTTAAGGACATCATCCCCAAGGTCTAACCTCAAAGCACTTTCATATTTCTCAAATTTTTTTTATATTCATAAGCATTTTTTAACATTAAGAAGGTGGAATTCCACCTTGCTGGGACATCAAGATAAAGAGAACACTTTGACTCTATCCCTGTCAACTTAAAATACTCTCTAAATTTGCTTAACCTTGCAAGTGAATTTCTGATGTACCTCACGACCTCCTTAACCCTTTTAACAGAGACATGCATATCCTTTAACCCCTCTATCACAACTAAATTCAGTATATGAGCACAACATCTCATATGAACATACTTTGCTCTCATCCTACTTGCACCTTAACTAATTAACTTCTTTTCAAAAAAGGACATGGCAGTATCATTGCTAAATACATTATCAAGAGTGACTGTGAATACAATTTTAAGCCCCTATTCACTGAGATAGTTCTATAGGGCTTTAATAATATATTCACCCCTATGTGAACTAACAAGAACAAAAGAAATTATTTTCTTGCTCAGCTTCCACTCTCGGTCAATGAAATGTGCAGTGATGCACATGAAGTTGATTCTTTGGTTCGAAGTCCAAGTATCAGTAGTGAGACAGACTCTTTAACAATCAGTTTTAAAAAATTCTTTCAATTTCAGTCTCTCTTCAAAATAGATGTTAAATATATCTCTACTCATAGTCCAACGAGATGTGATTTTAAAACGAGGGCAGGATGCACTAATAAGATTCCTAAACCCCTCCCCTTCAATAAAATGAATAGGCAACTCATCTAAAATAATCATTTTAGCAATAAAATATCTTATAGCATCCTGGTCAAACTTCTAAGCCCCAACCAAACCCACAACACCCTCTGTTTTAGTTGAACTAATAGGTTGAAAAGTTAAAATTGTTTGTCTAGTAGACATCTCATGAGTTATTTTTTTAAAAGATAAAATACGGCTCCTAAGTGAAGATGTACCATGCTTACGTGAATCAATACCAAAAGACTTAGAATAATAAATACATTTGGCTTTTACCGAACCATCCTTATCCTTAACTTGCTCAAAATAATTCTAAGCAGCTGATTTGATTTCAGTCTACTTCCATTTTTTGGACTTAGTCCCTTTAGCAACAGTTTGTTGCTCCGTATTGCCACACTACTTCTGTGAAGCTTTATTGGCTTTCACCTGAATATTTTGTGTTACAGGTTCACCAGCAGTAGTAAGACTGCCATTGGTATTACCTGTTGTTTCCATCTACACAACAATAGCAAAACAGAATACAAGAAATATTCTCATATCATAAAACAAACCATAATCCATATGAAAGAAAATGTAGCATGATTATGATGTTAATCATTGTGTCAGTCTCACGCTCTAGTCATAGGCTAGACATAAAGGTTAATGGACTAAAATGCAATATTTTTATTATGATGATAATGACTAAACCGAGATCACGCTCTAGTCACATGCTAGACACAACGATTACTGAACCAATCTTTATGAAACTTTATATATATATATATATATATATATATATATATATATATATATATATATATATATATATATATACTCTAAATTTGTAATAATAAAATTATTAACTCATATAATAAAAAAATACCCATAAATAAAATATTTAAAAAAACGCTTATACACCATACTAGATCTAATTTTTTTTAATTAAAAACAAAAATCAAGCATCAAACTTTTTTACACACCTAACATCAAAATATAAAAAATTTTATATAGAAAAAATCATATATATATATATACTCTAAATCTGTAAAATATATTTTCTCCATAATATACCCATAGAATATTTTTTTTTAAAAAAAATTATTAACTCAAAAACAGACCTTCAATTTCATATAATAAAAAATACCCATAAATAAAATATTTTAAAAAAAATCCTTACACACCAGGTCTAATATTATTTTGAATCAAAAACAAAAAATCAAACATCAAACTTTTTTAAACACATAATATCAAAATATAAAAACTTTTATATAGAAAAAAAATCAAACTGTTACAAATATAAAATAATAAAAACATATTTTCAAACACTGCTTTCATCAGAATATAAAAAATATAAGTAATACAATTAGAAAGTATACCGATCATAAAACTTCCACCTTTTAGATCGTTGATTTTTCATGTTGTCAAAACTTCCACAATTTGGATCTCTGATTTAAATGGTAGAAAACCCCACATGCAAACACATCATAATACATAAAGTGTTAAAAACACTTGCATACAATCAAATTGAAAGAAAATCAACATATTCAATGTTAAATCAAAACTAACCTACCAAAAAATTCAAGATCTTTGGAATATGTTCACCCCTTCATGCTTTTTACATGAAAACAACAAATGAAAGTGAAGATCAATGAGCATTAAGGAGCAGTAGACTGAAACCAACCACTTTTTGGGATTTTTTTTCAACAATCAAAGGACAACTTGGTAAGAGCTTCAATGTTTATAGAGAAAAAGGTATGAGGCGATCGGATTTATGGTTACAAAGAAGGAATTTATGGGAAGAAGTGAGGAGAAACGCAGAAATTTAAGGTTAGAAGTTGAGAGAACAAAGAGCACAGGACAGGAGAGGCAAGAGGGGAGGGCAACTACAAATGAGAGAAAGATAAGTGATTAGGTTTAGGGTTTTTTTTTGTTGAGAATGAAAGAATTTTATAATTAGGGTTTTAGGGTTAGTTTTTATTACATGAAACCACATTGAATTATATATATATATCGGATAATCAGGCAGGTCGAGGATTGAATTGTCAACCCGACCCGCAAACTTGATATCCAGTTAACCCAATGCTTCATGGGCTAATCCGTAAAGCTTCCACCAATTTGAACCAAACCGAGACATATTTTTGAGTTTAGGTCAATTTTTAGGTTCGGCTGTATTTTGCACAGCCCTAACCTGAGCTAATAGACCGGAAAGGGAAGACATGTTCTTTTAGTTTTAACTCTATATTCTTTTACGTAAACTCACATATTAATAAAAAAAAAAATGCAAAGTGATTTTTTCTTTTTATGATAAAAATCCCTTAAAGTACCATGTATCTCCTTAACTAGGGTTAAAGTTGTCTAGTTAAGGACTCGGACTTGGCATTTCTAGAGTCCACGGAGTGACACAAACGCTGTAATAGATTTTTTTTTTTCCTTTTAATTTTTTATTGTTACATTGTAATTTCCGAATTAAAATAAATAACAATTTAGTATGTACGAATTAGAAAAAATTATAAATTTAATGTCTAAATTTTTTATTTTTTTATTAAGTTTTTAATTTTTTTTTATAATTAAATGTCTGAATTTTAAAAAATATATCAATATAGTATTTTTACAGATTTAATGCTGACTGAGCGTTCAGTAAGATCAAACGAAACTCACTTTTATTTCAGTTATTAACCATATCATTTGTCACATATATTATATTATTTAAATGATCAAATTACTCTTATTCAGTCGTTCTTTATGTCTACAGCATAAGTTAATGTTGAGGTTAATTTTATCAATTCTTAATATTTAATAAGGTAATAAGAGTATTTTTGTCCTTTAAATAATGCAATACACATGGTACATTATATGACTAATAACTGAGATAAAAGTGGATTCAGTTTAATCTGAATCAACACCCAATCAACATCAAATTGGCTGGAGACACTACATTGATATTTTTTTTTTTAAAGTTTAGACACTTGATTGCAAAAAAAAAAATAGACACTTAAATTAAAAAAACTAAAAATTTCAGACATTAAAAAAAATATATTAAATAAAAAGACTCACACATATAATAGAACTTTGATTCATCTTGCAATATGAACAAAGGTGCATAATATAATTTGCACAAATATCTCTCCATAATTTCGCATTCATTTTAAAGTATTATGTGTTAAATTATTAAAATTTACTATATTTTTTTATAAAAAAATATAAAAATTCTTTATTTTAAAATATATATTTTTTATTTCATCTAAAACACCCTCATTATATTACATTTAAAACACCACTCTCTCATTCCGTCAAAAATTATTTCTTCTATTGTATCTAAAATATTTTTGTTTGTTTTATTTAATTAAAATACTTTTTCGTCTATTATTTAATGTTTTTGGTAATACTGTTAGATAATAATTTTTTACAAACTTTTTAATTTAAAAAAAAAAACACTTTTGTTGTTATGCTAAACTATCCAAAATATAAATGTTTTAACAGTAAATGCTTGACATCAGATCCGAATAAAATGCTAAGAAAACAGAACCTTTTTTTTTTCACAAAAATATAAAAGTTGAGAAGAATTGCTACTACCACAACACCCCAGCACTTGATTTTTTTTTTTTTTTTTGGGGTGTGTACTGTATGTAATGTTAAAGTTAAAGCTGAAGCCTTTTGCTGTTGTTTTAGTGTATGTATGTGCTTTTGGAGTCTTGCATGATCCAAAAAGTTCCTCTCTTCTCTGCTTATATACTTTTCCTTTTTTTTTATCTGCTGCTCTGTCGGCCATCTGTTTCGTGTCCTTGATTGAATCTTTATTTTAACTATAATCAAGATTCATTATCATCATCTTCTTCTTCTTCTTCGTCTGTTTTTGTTTGAAAAGTTGTTATGTAATTTCAAGAAACTGTGCTAAATTTTCTTTAGCTGAGAAGAATTTGGTGGTTTTCAAGTGTTTTACACAGTACAAGAAGATTTGAAGAAGGTGCAAAGATGGTGGTTTTTAATGGTAGTGTTAGTGGGAATTGTTGTTTCAGTCTCCAATCTTGAATATTCTTGTTTGTTCAACAAAAAAACCAAGAATCCCATGAATACGTGAAGCTGTATGACTCCAAAAGATTCAATTTTTTTCTGGTCTTGAATTCTAATTTGTTTGTATCTTTCTATGAAAAAGATTCATTTTTTCACTACGTGTCACTCAAAGATTCCTCAGCTTCTGTCTTTTGATCATATATGTGCTGTGTAAGGTAACAACAATTCAATACCAGTCTGCTTTCAATTATTCAATTGATTACTTGAATTGATTGCATAGAAAGTGTTTAATTATTGTGATCTATCTGGGTTTTTTTTTTTTGCAGGAAGAATCCTCACAAAAGTTAAAAGAAAAGATCAGGAATTGTTTTGTTCTTTTTTAAGTGAAATGATTACATTTATGGAAGCAAGAGACAGAGTGAAGGAGGTGGAGAAGTGTTTAGATGCTCAGTTATGGCATGCTTGTGCTGGTGGTATGGTTCAAATGCCAGCAGTGAACTCCAAAGTCTTCTACTTCCCTCAAGGCCATGCCGAGCATGCCTCTGGTTTAGTGGATTTCAGGAATTTGCCTCGTTTACCTCCTTATATTCTATGCAGAGTTTTAGCAATTAAATTCATGGCTGATCCTGAAACAGATGAGGTATATGCAAAGGTAAATTTAACTCCAATTAGTAGTAAAGGGCCTGGTTGTGAAGATGAAGAGGGAGGTGTTATTAATGGAGGAGAATTGCATGAGAATAAGCCTGCTTCTTTTGCCAAGACATTGACTCAATCTGATGCAAACAATGGTGGAGGTTTCTCAGTGCCAAGATATTGCGCTGAGACTATATTTCCTCGGTTGGATTACTCAGCTGATCCGCCTGTACAGACCATTCTTGCTAAGGATGTCCATGGAGAAACATGGAAATTTAGGCACATTTATAGAGGGACACCAAGGAGGCATCTTTTAACTACTGGATGGAGTACTTTTGTGAATCATAAGAAGTTAGTTGCAGGGGATTCTATAGTTTTTTTAAGAGCTGATAATGGAGATCTTTGTGTTGGAATTCGAAGAGCTAAGAGGGGAATTGGAGGTGGTCCTGAGTCTTCATGGAATCCGGCCGGTGGGAACTGTGTTATGCCTTATGGAGGATTTGGTGCTTTGGGAATGAGAAATGGGAATGAGAACGGTAGTGTTAATGGCTCTGGTGCGAATGGTGGTTTGATGGGGAAAGCAAAAGTGAAGGCTGATTCAGTTATTGAAGCTGCTACTCTTGCTGCTAATGGACAGCCGTTTGAGGTTGTGTACTATCCTCGAGCTAGTACTCCTGAGTTCTGTGTTAAGGCTTCTATGGTGAAAGCTGCACTGCAGATCCGGTGGTGTTCAGGGATGAGGTTTAAAATGGCCTTTGAAACTGAAGATTCTTCAAGGATTAGTTGGTTTATGGGAACTATTTCCTCTGTTCAAGTTGCTGATCCTCTTCGTTGGCCGGATTCGCCGTGGAGGCTCCTCCAGGTATTGTCATCTTTCTTGATCTGAATGCTCCTTTCAGGTTGATTACTTAAAGAAACATATGTTTATTTGTCTGAACATATAGGTTTTAGAATTACTTTTAGTAGCAATATTATCCTGTTTTTATGTTCTGTTCATTGCAAATAGACTCTGGTTTGTCAGTTGTTGGTACTATCTAGTCCAGTGGTATAAAGTTCTGCCCCTTGTCACAATTAATGATATTATCTCTTGTTCAACTGTCTTAGACTTCAGTGTATAGAAACAGCATAGTGTGCTTTCATTTTCATGTACAGTGCACAAAATGGATAAATTTTCATTGTTCATGTGATTTAGGGGAATCTGAATTCCTGTTTGTTTTGGTGAAGTTAATGCATGAAATGGGCTAAATCAGCATTTGCTTGATATTTACTTGGCCTATGCAGGTTACCTGGGATGAGCCTGATCTGCTTCAAAATGTGAAGCGTGTTAACCCGTGGCTAGTGGAATTGGTATCAAACATGCCCGCCATTCACCTTTCCCCATTCTCACCACCAAGGAAGAAGTTGAGACTGCCTCAACACCCTGATTTCCCCCTTGATGGCCAATTTTCCGTTCCAACGTTTTCCAGCAACCTCCTTAGGTCCAGCAGCCCTTTTGGTTGTCTACCAGACAACACGCCTGCTGGCATGCAGGGAGCCAGGCATGCTCATTATGGTCTATCTTTATCAGATCTCCAAATCAATAAATTGCAGACAGGTCTACTTCCGGCTGGTTTCCCACCACTATTTGATCATTCTGCTACGCACACCAGATCCTCAAATGTCCCTATAATTCAAAAGCCTAGCATGAGTGAGAGCGTATCTTGTGTGCTAACCATGGCACATTCTACTCAGAGTTCAAAAAAACCTGACACTGTGAAGACAACCCAGCTAGTACTCTTTGGTCAAACGATACTCACTGAGCAGCAAATCTCTCTTAGCTGCTCTGGTGATACAGTTCGTACTGGAAATAGTTCATCTGAAGGAAATATAGATAAGATGGCAAATATTTCTGATGGCTCTGGATCTGCTCTGCCTCAACATGACCTACCAGAGCGCTCATCATGTGAAGGTTTCCTATGGTGCAAGGATAACCGCCAAGAAACCAAGTGCTCCTCGGAGACTGGTCATTGCAAAGTTTTCTTGGAATCAGAGGATGTTGGTCGAACGCTTGATCTTTCATTGCTCGGGTCTTATGATGAGTTGTACAGAAAACTAGCAGACATGTTTGGGATAGAAAATTCTGAGACGCTTAACAATTTGCTTTACCGTGATGTCACCGGCATTGTCAAACACATTGGAGACGAACCTTTCAGGTGTGAGTTTTTTGTGTTTTAAGACCGCAAAGTATATCCTTTGGAGTGGTTTTTGTTTGGACAGGTGCTATCGTTGAAATTCTTCATTTATGACTAATTTATTGTTGATCCATTTCTCTTGTAGTGACTTCATGAAAACAGCTAGGAGAGTGACAATCATAATGGATTCAAGCAGTGACAATGTAGGATTGTAGGGGAAGAAACAAACTTTGGTTTCAAAACTGTACAGCTGGCTGATCGAGACCTTCGTCGTCCCTGAGCTGACTTTTTGGCCGCCTTCAACTTGCGAGAAGAGTAGCTCGAAAACAATTTTTGGACTTCTAAGTTAAAGTAAAAAGTTTCTCTAGATTCATGTTTCTCGTAGTTTTTGAAGAAGGAACGGTTTCATTTGATCACTTCCTTTCGATGTCATCATCACATTGGTTTTGTTTCTTTAGGTTCTTTCGCCTTTTCTTGGACTGGCAAGTCCGACAAAAGCAAGTCCTTTCGTAGGATATGCTTTTTGTAACAAAAGGGTTTTCTGTATTGAAGCCTTGTGATAAAAAAGTAAGTTGCATTAGACAAAGAAGCAAATGGAGATTCCAATTATTCCTACTGGATTTTGAGGTTCTTGAATTTCTATCCTGCAGAATGTGAAACAGTTCTTGAATATAAATCTTGTAAAGTATGATTCTTGTAGAAGTGTGTAAAATCAAGCATGTTGCTTTTTCTTTTTGAAACGAAAGTATCTTGGTTTTACACATGCCCATCTCCAGCATGCAATTGCAGTGTGCATGTTTCTTGTTCAAAAGAAAAAATAAATAAAAATCTAGCAGATATATGTTTCTTTACTTGGAAAAATTGCTTAACATTGTTTTATAGTATTACATATGTTTCTTGTTACCAAAAAAAAAGGGGATATTTAAACATAATTTCCCGTAAGTAATATAGAAAAAAATTAATCTAACATTAAATCGATTGAATTTATGTTTTAAAAAATATATTGATAATCGAGCGTAACAATTCACTTTTAACACGTATTAGTTTAATTTTTTTTTTTCACTTAAATCCAAAACACAATAAAGCATTTTGAAGAAAACATGCATCAAAGTCAATTTTGGTTGTTAGCCATGACTAAGGAAGCACACAAATTTGGTTGGGAAATTTGGAATCATTCTCTCAAATGTCATCACTAATAAGAAAACCAAACAAAACAACAGAAATTCTCCAAAAGGTTATCATTTATTTTTGTAGAAATGGATTGATTTAAATAAAAATAAAATCTTTTGGGTTGTTTAGTGCATGACTAAAAAAATACATATAAGAATAGGTAGTTAAGGGTCGAATCAAATATAACAAAACAAAATGTTGAGTTGACTAATAAAACACTCATTAGGTTTTGAAGAAGAAGAAGAAGATCATATCAGATGTTTTTACACGACAACATATTCCTAAAATGACTATTAATAGTGTGATTATACCACTTAACCTAATTTCCTATTGCCACTTGTTATGACCATAAATTTCATTAAATAATTTTTTTTTCTTCAAAAAAAAACAATAGCTAAGTGTTTTAGAGGCAGAAGTCACGAAACAGCACATGGCATGACAGTAATAAATCAAAAATCATATCAATAAGTGTTAATGAGCAATTACAACATTTTCCCGTGAAATTTTAAACTCGAATTGTTGTATATATAATTATATTAAATTAATTATAAATAAATTTTTATTGTTATTATAATTTTATTTAAATAAAAAATTAAATTAATTAAAGTTTAATTAACTTCAAAAATTAATAGTTCTAAAAAATTTAAAATCATTATTTTATTTTATTAAGATGTAAGCAATTTTGGCATAGGGTTAACTTTTTTCTACACAAAGAAAATGATTATATGGGATAAGATCGTATGGTTTTTTTAATACATAATTTGTAATATAGTCCAATCAAATTAATGTTTTCTTGCAAGTGAAGGATAGCATATACTCTTCTTTTTTTTAATATGCAAGTTGAAATGATTTAATTCCCACCACACAGGAGAGAAGATTTGAATCTTACTCTTTATATTTAAATGTTCATATTTTTTATCATTTAAATTACTTTTATTCATCTAATTTATTGTTCTGTTATAAACATCAATTTTAACGCACTTTATATATCTAAATTGATTTCATAGATGAGGCTATGAAAAAGCAAGTCAAATATTGAATTTCAGTGCCAAGATCGAAATAAAATTTCAAATTTATTCTTTGTATGGAATCCATTCAATATAACTGCTAAAAAAATTAAAAATTATAAGACTATCGAATATTATAGCATCAAATATACTAAAAAATATTGAATTATAAATATAAAATTTGATTAGTTGTCGAATTTTTTGAAATAATAAAATAAAAAGATAGATATTTATTAAAAATTAAGTTACAATATACTTTTAAAACATGATACAAATCAAATTTATATGCATATTATTAGAATTCACATAATGTATACACACACCATCTAGATAAATGTAAATATGTGTAAAATTGAGAATTGGAATATGAAAAACAAAACATAATTGTCAAAGACAAAAGTGTTTTTGTGAAAGAGAAAAAATTAGGTGGAGAAAAACACATCCCTCCCTATCTTCAGTATGGCTAAACCCTACTCTAATCAATATCTAATTATTTAATTTTGTGTGGCTTGCCGCACGTGTGAGAGGAGTAGAGTAGATTAGGGACCAACAAGGTTTGGTCAAATTTTTTTAAAAAAATATTTTTCTTAGTAGAAAAAAAATTACAAAAGAAAAAAGGAATAAATAAAAGTATGTCAAGGTAATAATAGATTCACGTGCGGCTAACGTAAGCCAAACAAAAAGGTCGCATGTGTTGCGGCGTTTCGATGAGGAGGCTGTTTTCTTTTTCTTGACTCGTACTATTTTTTTCTAGATTGAATTTAAATCAAAGTTAATAGGGATAAAGACATGTTCGGTGTGGGAATTTTTTACAATTTAATAATTTAGTGTTTTAATTTTTTTTTTATAAAACTTAAGTGTTGTAATTTGTAAAAAAAATTAACTAGCAGGATATATAAAAACAATGATTAAATTAAATTATCCATGATAATTATTTAAATTTATTTTTTATCAAAAATAACAATATTTTATTTTTCTTATTAAAATCATAATAAATTAAAAATATATATTTCTCAAAGAAAATTATTTAAGTCATTAATTCTATACTAAAATTTCAATTTTATTAAATTTACTAAAAATTATAAATTAAAGAGTGAAAGTGAAATAAAAAATAAAAATGACAAGAAATTTAATTTTTTACTTTTTTACAAATTAAAAAATTTTTAAATTTTTTATTAACTAGAGACAACTAAAAGATAAGTTATAAAAAATAAAATAAAATAATTTTTATATAAATAATAATTATTATTTTTATTTTTATATAAATTATTATCACAATAAGAGGAGATAGGAGAGTGGAGGATTCAATCTTAATATTCTTAACTAGATGTCCACACTTTTTATTACTTAAACTACTTATGAGATATCATAAAAAATAATTTACAAATAAATTAAAGAAAATTTTAATACTACAGTCCTACCTACAAAAATAATCTATTTTACTATTATGAATGTGGAAATTTGGATGATTGTGAATTTGTATAAAATATGATTAAGATACGTTTATCAATCCTACCTTACATTTTTTCTAAAGAATTTGTATAAAATATGATTGTGAATAATTTTTTTACGGATAGTATAATGATTGCAAATTTAAAAATTTAATTAAAGAGTGAAAGTGAAATAGAAAATAAAACTTGACAAAAATTTAATTTTTTAATTTTTTGCAAATTAAAAAATTTAAAAATTTTTTATTAACTAAAAACAACTAATAGATAAATTATAAATAAATAAAATAAAATTATTTTTATATAAATACTAATAATAATTACTATTGTTATTATTATTACTTTTGTTTTTGTTATTATTATTATTTTGCTTTTTTAAGTTTAGGGGCAATAAAGTCTTTTAATTTTGTAATAGTTCATTTGTTGAAAGGCAATTTATTGGTGACATGTTATAAACACTATATTATTATTTTTTTATAGGTTGTCATACTTAATTGTTGTAATGAAAGTTAACATACCAAATTGTTAAATTTTAGAAAGTTTAACCACTAAAAATGTCTTTATCTAAGTTAATAAAAATTTAATGAATAAAAAATAATATATTTTTTATTAAACTCATAAAAAATATTTTTTTTAATTATAAATTAAGTGGTTAAATTTTAACATCATAAGGAGAGAAAATAAGAGGGTGGGGTTTGATCATGATTTTTTTAACTGAATGTTCAAATCTTTTATTACTTGAACTATTTATAAGTGATCATAAAAATTAATTTATAAATTTAAAGAGAATTTAAACCCTACATAACGTGATATCTTAAAAAGAGGTAAATACTACAATTCTACCTTGCAAAAATAATATATTTTACTATTATGAATGTGGAAATTTGGATGAATTTTGTTTTTTGTAAAAGAATTTATATAAAATATGATTGCGAATAAATTTTTTACGGATATTATAATGATTGCAAAGTTAAAAATTTAAATATAATTTTTATATTTTATCGATTTTTATTTTATATGTTGGCTACTATAAATGTGTTTATGTACAATATATATATATATATAATTGAATTATTAGATTTTAATTTTAAAAAATAAATTATTTCATATAAATTAGAGAATGTATTAGAAATGGGTTTTTAGGAGTTTTAACTTTTTTTTTAAAACAAAAAATTCAAAATCATTTTGATGGGAATTGGAATTATTGTGCTTAAGTTCCCGTGTTGCATTATTAATGCATTCAACCACCTAAAGCAGAGGCATAATTAAATGAGTTATTAAATTAGGTATGTACATAATAATAAGGGCGATAGGGTTAGGAGCTAAAATAATTAACAAAGAGATTGCTTCATCTTCGATTGCCTATTTGGTAGTCTCTCACCGACACAACACATAATAATAATAATAATAATAATAATAATAATAATAATAATAATAATAATAATATTATTATTATTATTATTATTATTATTATTATTATTATTATTATTATTTGAAACATAGTTAATTAATTAATTAAAACTCCCCCCTCTCTCTCCTTTGTTGGATCTTGTGAATTCTTTTCAAATCGTTTCATCTACGTTTTCTTCTTCTTGTAGTGTAAAATCATACGGTGCATCTAATTGTAATGGAATATATTTCCTAATTATATTGATTTGTGTGTAATGAATTTTTCTCAGTTAACATAGATATATTATATTTGACAATAATATTCACAATAAAATATAAAAATGCATACATGTATGTATTATGTATAATATAATTGAGTATTATATATTGATATTAATTTTCCTTATAGGAGAGTGAACATATATTAAAAAAAATTATATAATCAAATTATATTATATTAAATGGTCAGATTTATAATATATATTTAAATGATAAAAATATGATACATTTATATATCCAGAAATATTGATAATTAAGTATAATATTTTCACAATAAATATAATTTTTTTTAAGTTAAATATATATCTAAAACATTATTTACAGTAATTTAGTCAAGGCATGCATGGCTTTTGGATTTGGTCTTTTTTTAGGTTATTATGATCCGCGTGAGGAGGAAAGGTAATTGAGTATAAAATCTTCTCACTATAAAGTATATACTCATAAGAATTTAATCCTTTAACTAAAGCAATGAGAACACGACTTAATTGGTAATTCTTAATTTATTGCAACAAATTATTCACCATTATTATATATTATATTTATGTTCATGGTTTTTGTTAGAGAAAAACTTAATTATAGCGAACTACTGAATGAGTTTTTTTATTTTTTTAATAATTAATCTAAATAGTTAAGTCTTATAACTGAAAATAAAAAAAGTAAGGGACTAAAAATTTAAACACTATTTTCAATAAAAAAATATTTTAATCCGTGACATAGCGTGGAATGAGAAATATAGAGGAGGGAAGTAGCACACGTTAGGTGTTGTGTGTTCTGTGGCTGCTAAATGCACACAGAGTTTACTTTTGTGGCATGAGAATTACGTCAAGGTAGTGTAAGTGAAATGGAAATTAAGGACAAAAATGAATTTCAAAGAATAGGGTTTTGAAAGATCCAAAGTTGGTCCAACGCAACTAGACAAGGCATGCTATCTAAGACGATATAAATATAATACAATTATTTTATTTATTTATTTATTTTTAATCTTTTAGCTTTAAGATGGTACATAACATAGCTATTCACATTCAGCATTTTGATTTCTTTACTCTTTACAATTAATGTAGAGTTTGTGGACCATTTTTTGTTTAGAGTGGCTCTCCTTAAATTTGTTTTGTTTTTTTAAATGCATAAAAATTTTAATCTAATATCACATTTATTATTATAAAAAATACAAAATATATATTGGTTTTTTCACATTATCTTTGGTGTAAACAGCGGGAGAGATTTTGTTAAAAAGAGATTCATCTCCTCATAGATCTCGCCCTATTTTATTCGGTCTTTAATGAATTAAAAAAACACTAACAATAAGCAAAATATTAATCCAAAAGTTCCTATTTTTTTCTAAATCGCTGTTTAATTATAGTAATTAAAATTTTAATAATATTCAATTTGATGAATTTTTTACAATTTTAATACGATTAACACATCACATTTAACCTTAAAACACTTGAATTTTTTAAACAAAATAGAAGAAAGAAAGGGTCAAATACTCTTAAACTAAACAGAACGTGAAATCCTAAAAATGAATTAATAGGGACTAGTTACATGCGGAGGAGAAGTAAATAGACCCAACCAACCCAAACCAGTTTTGTTTTCATTTGAATGCTCGAGTTTTTTGGGTATGAAAAATCAGACAGACACATAGACAGAGATTCTGGCAAGCAAAGCAACCTGTCAGCCAGCCCGTGCGGGTGAGTGGGACACTGTTATCTCTACCACCAAACCAAAACTAAAACTACAACAACAACTGAAACTGACATCTTTAAAACCATTCCTTATCCATCAATCTCTGTTTTAATCTTTTACAAGTAACAAGTATATGTGTCTCTGGACCGGATCGCGACGTGTCTCTATGTCTACCTCCTGTGTTTTGCTTCCCCCATTACTACATTGTACCTACTCTAACCAATCTCATGTTTTGTTTATTATTTAATCTGTCGGCTGGACCTTAGGTCCATACCTGCAGCCTGCTGTGCTGACCCTCCTTTCTTGGGCCTTAAGCTCCTCTTGGAGTCATATACATTTTCACATGGCTTTTGTTTTGATAATTCAGTAATGTTAACACAAAGAACCGAAGCAAATTATTAAGATCTACATAGAACAAGTAAATCATGACAATGAACTCTGTAACTTGACACACACACTTACAGATACAATGTTTTCACAGAATTACACAGCATACTTTGACAAAAGATAAAGATACATAGCCCCAATGCAAGCGATCCAACAGCACACAGCCTGCATACAAATTATGAGGCTGTCAACACACATTTTGTATAACAAAATGTTTATATAAATATACATATAAATGAATGTAAAAAATTGAGGATGTTATGTTACATAAGCTATAGAGGCAACAGCTTAGAAATCTCCAGGAACTCTCAACACTTTTATCAATTCAAGAAATGCTTACCAACTAAAATTTTCATTCACTACTACTATTATGGTAAATGGGCATTGATCAACAGCTGAAACCACTATTGCTGTTACCCTCTTTGTTTCTTTGCAACTATAAATTGGCCAACTATAAAGCAAATATAAAAAGATGATACATCACCTAATTGAGCTTAAAAACCTAGAAGCAACAAGTACATACAATCGGCTTGTAAAGACACAATCCAAACACCGTCACATTATCATATTTTAGGCTCCTAGAAACATCACCTAACCTTGGAAGATATCATAACTTTGAAAATCCCAAATAAAATAGTCTCTAGTCATCCTGTGTAGGATTAAGCATCATTAGCCGCCCTTTTTTTTTTTTTTTTTTTTTGAGCAACATCATCGGCTGCTTCTAATTGAAAAGCAAATGGAACCTTATAATTGGAATTGAAGTGACTGACACTGAAATAAGGGAAGTAAGTATTATATGTCATAATTGTATTGGAATAAGGAAAAGTAGAAGGGAGAGGATGGTGGTGTGATTTTGAAAGTACCAAAAAAAAAAAAATTCCTAATTTTCCTATATAGAACGAGCAACAGCTGCCTCTCACAATTGGATGCACATGGTTGAAAAACTATTATATATGTGTCGGCATATGTGTACAAGCTTCAATGCTCATCACAAAATTTTTTACTAAGGAAAATATGTTTCATGTTTATAGTAGGCTTAATGACATTAGCTGAATATAAAAAAAATCAAACATTTTGGCATTCATTTACATCAATCCCTATCTTTAATTTTGTAAATATATTAAGTAGAACTGTTCCAAGTATATGTAACCAGTCAGATTTGAGAAAAATTACCAATGTTTTACTAAAAAAACCAGAATTATTATTATTTTTTTTTTTGGGAAAAAAAAAAAAAAACTTTTCTTCCCTACTCCCTCTTGCTCTATGTATGTAACCAAGAAATGGCTTTCATTTTAAGTATCATATATTTAATATTAACAAAGCATAAAAAGGGTTGGATTTTTTTTTTCTTATTAAACTTTCACATTATCTTTCTTTGTAATCTCTTTATATTTCATGTAAAAAATGTTCATGCATATTTTATTAACAAAATAAATCAAAAAGTTTATATTTTAACTAAGTTTATAATGTAAAATCATATCCTCATCAATTCCTGAATAAAAATGTGATATGTGATATTTTGAGATAATGGGGTAAACAGATACTATTTTATATTTGGAAATATTTTGAGAAATGATAGTAATGCTAGTTTACAAAGAAGATAAGATGTACCTAAAATATTCTTAAAAGACTATTTTATACTAAGTTTACATCACATAGTTTTAGAAGACATGCTATTAATCATATAATCTTAAAACACAAGCTATTGCGTAAATCACTTTATTGTTTAGGTTGAGATAGAAAAACTTAGGGTTGGCATGATACCAAAATCAGAATAGGATTAGAAAATTGAATTTAATTGATTAGAATTCTTAGAATTTAAGTTTAATTTACTACAAAAATATGATAATCACATTACAACATAGATACGATTCTACCTATTAGAAGAGAAAAAAATAAGTATTTCTCTTTGTATAACAAGAAAAAAAATGGATAAGAGTATAAGTAGAGGATTGGAATTCCTTGATATTATTCTAACAAATGATAGAAAAGACTAAAACAAATTATGAAAGCATTATATATTATATATATACACATTGGTTTGACATAAAAATGCATCTAGTAATAAACTTACTATCATAATTGTAATTTCAACACTTTTATAGATTTCGAAGTTTATTAGCTTTCTCTGTTTTCATTTCTTTGTTTCATTAATATTTTATCGACATAAATTTTGCATGCCTCCAACATTTTTTACTGGGCTTATACATGCATGTCTAATAACTTGCATTTTCTGGACATAAATAATGCATGACTTGGAGGCATATAATGCCTAATAACTTGCTACAGATGTCTGGAGACATTTTGCCAGCATTTTCCAACTCCTAGAAACTTATCAACAATAAATGTTACCATAAGCATTGCTAGATTGCCATAACCTGGTTATGACGTCCATAATTACTGTCATTCTTTTTTTTATATGAAGCCATAAATTTGCTAACAGTGAGGACAGATACTTGACTATTTATTATTTTAAGATGATCATCCACACACATCGATGAAACGAGCAAAAAAAACTCTAACTATGAGGAAGAGATCTAAAGAACCTCAATGGAAAAATAAAAAAATTAACATGAAATCTTCTGAAGTTTCTATCCTAATGAATCAACACAATGATGAGCATCAACCTTTAAATGTATGAAATAAATAATCTCTACCTTTTCTCTATAGAATAGGTAATCATCAGCTAAACTAAGAATCTAAGCCATTAACTCAAACATTACATCTAAAGCTCCTTCAACTCAACAACATTAAAATTAAATCACTAATACATAAGACAAGAACTTGATGGTAATTCCAACCTGTATTTATATTCCAATCCATAACTATACCACTCAGGATTTTACTACTAAAAAAGAGAACCCAGCATTGAACCAAACTGTATTTACATCTAAATTAACAACAATAAGCAAACCCAACTCAATGAATTCTAAAAAAACAGAATCAAATGTTCAAAAGCTACCAAATTTACTTGGAAGAAGAAGAAGAACATATTAAAACAAACTGGACAAACAGAAAACAATTCAATTAAAATGAAGATTGAAGGTGAAAAAGGTGGAACCTTTACTCAGTTGTAGTAGAGCTCAAGGCCCATGCCATCATGAATCTCATAATCCTTGAGAGTGATATGATCTTTGTAAACGGTGTACCACTTTTGAATCCTTATCTTTTCAGCTCTGGTACCAGTCTGTGCAGCCACAAGCTTCTTCAGGTCACCAATTGTATCATCTTCATTACACTTCACTCTCACCTTCTTCCCTAATCGATCGTTCAACACCACCTCCAACATCTTCTCAACCAAATCTATCGCAATACCCACTCACCAGTCACCGCAACTAAGGCCCGAAAGATGAAAAAAATATATATATATACATATATATATAGACTCCGCCGCCGTAATAGACCGACCATAAAGTCACCGCCTTTGCGCGTGGCCCGCATTCACAAAACGACCCCGTTTTGGGTGATCAAATTCATGATGAAAATGAACGGTGGAGATGAAGTCGGGGAAATAGACTTTTAAAGCGGGGAGTAATTTGGGGTTATTGACTTGAGGGCACTTTTTTTTTAAATTCTAATTAAAATTAAAAGTTTTATTACCTAAGAAAAATTAGAAAAAAATTATAATTTTATATTTATTTGTGAAATAAAAAATAATTTTTTGTATACCTTTTTTTCAAAATATTGATAGATTATTAGTTTGATTCTTTTTTTTTAAAAAAAAAGTATTTTTCAATTTACAATAAAATAATTTTTCTATATTTTTAAATAGCCTTTTTAATATATTTTTATTTTTTAATGATTTTAATAAATATTGAATACAAATTTTAAAATAATGAATTTTTGATATATATATATATATAAATATAATTTAAATAAAATATAAAATATAAAATTAAAATTAAAATTATTATATAAATTTTAAAATATAAAAAAATTATATAATAGCATTAGATAAAAATTTGTAAATAATTTGATAAATTAATTTGTCAAAATAATTTTGACAAATTTACTTGAACAGAATTTAAAAAAATAGCGTAATTATTTGAAAATAAAGTTTTTCAAGTACATATTTTAAAAAAAATTAAAAATACTTCAATTTAAATCTTTAATTTTTTAAAAAAATTCATAAAAACTAAAAATATATATTATTTATTTTAAAAAATTATATAATATAAATAATAAAATGTAATTTTCTCAATAATAAGCAAACAACCATGGTGACGCGGCAAAGTAATGGAAACCAAAGGGTGGCAAGTCCCAGTATTGTCGTATTTTGAGTGTAACAATTTGATTGATCGAATTGATCATCATTTCATTTCAAAGAAATCCATAATCAATCACCCCACCCACAAAAAATTGTCACTTTCCCATCTCAAAGATTCAAAATCCCATAAAAGAAGACCAATTCAACAGCGATCAACTTCTCTTCTTGCTGCTGTTGCTGTTGCTGTTGTTTATGATCTATAATGATTAGTGGTAGCAGAACAGCGGTGCATCCAGTGGAGGCGCCACCGTTAACCGATGGACTGCGAAACGGCCTAGGAATGAGGATGAAGGAAGTCCAAGGTATGCCCGGCACTCACGGTGGTCTTATTTTTCGTATTGCTCAAGTGGTTTTTGGTCTTATTTCTGTCTCTGTTATGGCCAGTACCACTGATTTTCGCTCAGTCACCGCATTTTGGTATGTTTAATGTTGTTTTTGCTCATTTAACAATTGTGGGTATTTTTTTTCAGATTAAAGTTTGGATTTTTATATTGAATCTTTTGTGTTTTTCTGTTTTGTTTGTTTGTTTGTTTGTTATAGTTATCTGGTTATTGCTGTGAGTTTGCAAGTATTATGGAGCCTGTCTTTGGCAATTGTGGATCTGTATGCTCTTCTGGTAAGAAGAAGCCTTCGAAAACGTATGGTTGTTCGGGTTTTCGCCATTGGTGATGGGGTATAGTTTCTTTCTTTTAATTGCTTTTTGTACTTTATTATTTATTAGACTACAGAATCTGCTTCATGGAATGGAATTGATATTGATCATCAAGTGTAGTGGCATTATATTCTTACTTGTATCATGTATTTATGTAAAACTTTTATCTTGTTGTTTGATTCTGATGGATAGACCTTCTGAAGTTTCTCTACAAGAGAAATGGTTTTCTATGCTGCTAAATTGGCACTTAGAGCATTTTGGGCTGATGCTAATTTGTATCATATTACTTTTAGTTTTTAGGATTGAGCTAGTAATTTGATTATTTAATAGCAAATACTAGTTTTAAATGTCAGACTGACTCGAACGTTTGCTATCATTTCCACATCATTAGTAGGACATGCCTTTCATGTGAAATTATTGTTATTGTTCTTGCTTCAATTATTATAAACTAATTTTCAGTTAATTGTTGGCGAAAACAATGTTATGTTAATTAGGAGGAAAGGAAATCTTATTTTTAGAATTTCTTACGGTTATTTGCAAAGAGTGACAATGAATCATTGACAAATTGGTATATAATCATAAAGTCAGTCTATCTACCTTGAAAAGAGTTATCTTAGTTTTGAATTTTGATTATTTATTTTTAATCAATTTTCAGTTCCATCATTGTAAAAATTTCTCTTTGAAATTTTTTTTTTCCCTTATGCTGAATGCCTGAAATTCTTCACTCTATCTTCTATATTCTGTGACAAATTTGCAAGTAGATTGATGCTCATCTACCAAAATAATTTTTTCTCTGGTTTGGCAATGCATCTGCTGCACGTGAGTTTTGCATTTATTTGTTGTCTCCAACTTAATCATATGCATTTGGCACTTTGTGCAGGTGATGTCCACCCTTACATTTGCAGCTGCCTGTGCATCTGCCGGAATCACAGTCCTTGTTGAGAATGATCTAAATAGATGCTCTGTTAATCATTGCACCAAGTTTGAAACTGCTACAGCCATGGCTTTTATCAGCTGGTTTGCTATGACACCATCCTTTCTCATGAATTTCTGGTCATTAGCTACCCAATAAGAAGAACTGAGTAGATAGAGTATCATCAAGTCACAGAAGGCTATATATTATTGCATTATTACTCTATGATGCTTCATGGAGATCTGATTGCAACTACTTTGTAGATGGATAAATTTTGTCACAGTTTGGTTAGGGAGTTTCAATGTGATCATCAATTGAATTGTAATTGTCCTGTTCTCCAAGAAATATATTAAATTTGGCCATATAGAAATTAGCGTGACTTTTCTTTTTTTCCCATTTTAGTCACTCAATATTCTTGTACTTATTCATAGCTTGAATTGATTATTCTGGTGTTGTATAAACGAAAAACTTGCACCAGAAATATCTTGTTACACTGTTTGAGTGGAAGAATGATGGGTAGTAGAACTTTTTGTTAGCATTTCCTATTTATTTCTTGGAGATGCAGTGCCGAGGCTTGGAGCATTAACACAAATGCTTTTTGGTTGAGCCTTGCCAAGGGCTGTGAACCTCATGCTGCTAGGCACAGTTCCCATGGAAATGGATGCAAAGTAGGAAATTCAGGGTTTAGTGGGCATGACTGCACAATGCATTGTGATTGTATGCCATGCAGTTCCATTATTGGCTACAGTTTAATGATAATTAACATTGAGAAGTGTTTAGTTATTTTGCACAATTTTCATAGGTTAGATGTGCATGTTGTAATGAGCTTTAGTTGTGCTAGATAAGAAATGATCATGCTGAATGCATATGTTCTAGAAATCTGATTGCCCTGAGCATTGATGACGTACATTGATTGAGAGCGTCTTGAGCATGGATGGCATACGTTGCTTGAGGGTCTATATTTATTTTCGTGCTTTGACTGTGTATTGAAGAATTGAGGTACATGGATCCACCTGCGTGCATAATGTACTCCCGTAGTTAATGATCTTTGAATACAACTGAATCTTCACTATTGTTGGACATTTAATTTGTCTCAACTTCATTCTCAATTTAATTAAGAATCCTCCCCATATGTCCATTGTGAAGTGCTACTTAAACAGTTGATGAAGCTATATCACTATTTTCCCTGATGTTTGCATGAAGTTTCATGAACCTTACAAGATTCTGAACTCTCCCACCCACTAAACAGAACTGAAGCTTCAAATTTCCTGATGCAAAGTTCTAGACCTTTATCAACAAGCTGTTTTTTTCATCAAAGACGTTTTTGATGGTCACTTTGCATACATGGGAAGTAGTTCTTTCTTTGCTCTGTTGCTTAATTCTTTTTTGGTATATAGGTCAAGATGGGTAGTTACAACCGTTAATGAAGCTTTGTACTTAATTTGGCAGTAGTTTTATTTTCTTCTTAATGGTCCTTTTACCTTAGTTTATGCTCACAAGAATTATGTTGTGCATTCGTAAGAGAGAAGAGATGGAAGATAAAGTCGGTCTTTTTTCTTCTTTTTAATGTCTGTGAATAAGGCAGTTGGTAACGGCCAATTTAAGATTTCTTAAAGCAAAGTAATCTTGAACATGTATCCATCTATTTCCATATATTCTGCTACCACCTAGCCTTGTCTTGCGCTCTTTTGTGCGTGCAAGAGAACTGATAATGTCGAAAGCAGGAGGAGGAGAAGAAGACAGTGAAAGGAAATTGTATCAATGCGCGAGGAAGTATGTAAAAATTGCAAAACAGGTACATATTTTGATGTCTAATACAGAATTTTATACATAATTAACTTGTTAAGGTACGCATAGAAGTTTGCTAGTTTCAAGCCATGCTCGAGAGTCATTTCCCACTAACAAACATGCACAACAATTCAAAATTTGCTACTGTACATTTTAAACAGAAGCATGCATGAACTGTGCTTTTCTTTCAAGATCTCAAAGAAACCAATTTGGGTTAAGTTTTTTTTTTTTCTTCTCTTTTTTTTTTTCAGTTTGACGAGTTGATTGAGATGATGAACGAAAGAAACCGACCACCAAAACGACGAAGACTCTCTTCTGTAAGTTGTCCTAAGTAGACCCTCTTTTTTGTGTTATGCATACAAGCCTTTCATCATCTGTGCAGCTTAATGCACAATAACATATAGTCATAGACAGAATGTTCACATAAATATATTTAAGCATTTGAGAAGAAAGGGCGTGGATAGATTTCGTAGCGATTCTACAAGAAGAGGGTTAAGAGGGGGTCGCACAAAGCGACGTTCTGTGGGAATTCAATATTCACTATTATCAGTTACTTATGTGAAGCATAGACAACTTCATAAGATGTAGCTTATGTTAACTGGGTTCCATCTTATGTTTTTATAGAGATGTAGAGAGAGCAAGAATGCTACAGTCCCTGCATCCTCTAGCCAATCTCATAGCAACGAAGTATTTGTGCAGACTATAACAAAATTTCTTCACGACTTGCGAGCCAAAACAGATGCCAATTGCTCATCGAACCCTAGGGATCAATAATTGTTTCTCTTTTTTTATTTTTAATTGTTTTTATAGCTTATCTAGGATTAGTTGATGTTCAACAAGCTAGGATAGAAAATGCCATTTACTTTACTCCACCACCCAACTGGTTTAATTGATTGTCCAAAGGACAGTGCAACCATGTCATCAGCGAGTTTGCGCTGGAGTTTGTGTAGTGCTTGTCATTGAAAGAAAGCTATTGTATAATTGCTAAAACGACCGAAAAGAAGCAATGATAAAGCACAAAACGTGCAATTGCGAAATCTTCAAATCACAGAAATATACAGAACTAAGTCCTTCAAAAATGTAAAAGGTACATCATTGAGCAATGTGCAGCAAAAACCAATGATTAAATTCCTCCTTCCTTCAGTGTAAATGCCTAAAATAGGGATGATGCAAGGAACATGAAAACATTATGGCTAAATATTGAAGCAGTACTATTTCGTGAATATATCGAAACCAGAAAACTGGCACCTCATATGAAATGTACATAAATTTGAGAGAAAAAATAAGATATATATCATTTGGAAAAAAAAATTGTTGAATGTGTTACCCTAATCAAGCTATTATAGGATCATATTCACATGAAATGAAGGTGGAATCCTAAACGTATTTATCTAATTATCTATCATGAGTGACACTTTAACTTTGCAGCCTCCAGCTCCTTTTTTAATTCCTCCATTCGTCCAACCAATGCCAAGTTTTCCTGTCAATGATCGAAGTTTTTAGAATAAAATAACTCATTTAAATTGAAGGTCTTCCTGAACCGTACCAACAACAATGAAGTTCTGTGGCCTTACTCAACCATCAAAGGTCCAAAAGCAAAAGTAAAATATGATAATGTTTTTCTATGATGCTATAGATCCAAGTTAAAGGTAGCATCATATAATTGCACTTTTAAGATTTCACAATTAGATGAGCACATTTAGCAGTGTACTGTCCTGAGTAGCCAAAATAGAATAAATAATTTTGATTAGGTGTTTCAATTTGGAGTTTATTGTAGAAAGAGAAATGATTCATTAAAAAAAAAAAAAAGAAAAAATCACCGCTCAAGTGTCAATTAAAGAATATAAGAATATAAGAGCATATGAAGACATTAACCATCAGGATGTTCAATTTTAATGACTTACCTTTTGCAGCATTACAAGCTGTTGACTAATGCTGGCAGCATCCTCTACCTTCTGCGTAATCTGTCACAAGACACGAAATAACTGCATAATCAACCTTCAAATGCAACAGGGTCACATGTTAAAGCCTATCATCTTATATCTAATAAAACACAGAGTTGCTACACAAATTCATGGAAGCTCACATGCATAAAAAATTCTGAAACCCTGAACATGAGTTTGGCCTTCTATAGTTCATTCATACTTTCTGTTCTTTTGTATGGCATGAGAAGGCAGCCCCAAAAAATAATGTCCACGAAGATCCCCCAGATGGAAATGTTAGATCATTCAGTCTGAATTAGCCCAATGGTTTTAAATGGTTCAGAAACAAAAACAGGAAATAAAATTATCAAATAGTAGGCAAATTCTAGATAATCTTATTAATTCTTACAAGAAATGCATGAACGAAAACAGAAAGAGGTATGACATGTGGCAGTATCTTTTGATTTGTCTTTACCATTTCCCCAACATACATGGCAGGAATGTGGTAAGTGTGCAATTTGACACATCTTCTTTAGTTTGAGTAGAACCATAAAGATTTTCCAGGGGCGTGAAACTAGAATACCCAGTTCTAGACCCAAACACAATGCTAAAAGGTAAATTCCACTAAACATTGTTAAGGGGGTAGATGAAGCACAACAAAATGAAATCCCATTTATTACATAGCTAAGCCATTTAGATAATAGACAACAGCATGCACACACCTGTATCAGTTCCTTGTCACACTTGGCAGCCCTCTCTGCTTCCTCATCATATTTCATTCTCCATTCAGCAGATTCATCCATTGCTTCCCTGTTTGCGAGATCAAACTGTCTTCTGCAAAATTTTAACACAAAGACACTATACAGTTAGAAGGTGGAAAAGGAAAATATTACAGCACCTTAATCACTGAAATGAATGACATAAACAGTATAAGTTCTTTACATCCACTAATGTAATAATACAAATTTAAAGCAGCATACAAGCACAGAAACACAAGGCAAATGATTGTCAAGGAGAAAAATCTCAAAAAAAAATTATACAACATCCCGCCAAAAATCTGAATTTTAACAGAGATATATTTAGAGCAAATTAGGCTCTCAATTAAAGATTTTTCATGAAAAGCAAGAGACATTGTGAACAAATTGATTAGAAGAACCCACATTCTGTGGAATATCATCAACATAGATCCATGATTCAGATCTACATCCTGAATGGCCTTGTAAAACCATTGGATAAAAAACACCACTGTTGTTATCTCAACTGAAACCATCCCATTTCTGTGACAAAGACACTTGTGATGCAGTGCAGAATAACAGTGACATATAACAACCTACAACTTCTGCACACATCACTAATACTATCTCACTGAATCGATTGTATTCCAAAAACAGAGGACCTTTCAGCCAAGTGCAGCATCATTTCTATGTAATAGAGCATTTATGTCAATTCCAATCCGCATACTAACCAAATTCTACATTACTATAAAAGAGATGGCAAAATTCATGCAAACCTAAACAAGCTATGAGTCCATGAACATATACAATTTTCATATTTGACGAGAAGGAAGAAAACCCATTAATGCAATTACCTAAACTAGACCCAACAACTAATAAAAATCAAATCTTTTCAAGTGATCAATGAATACAAGAATTAGTAACAAACAACAGCATTACCTTATCAATTCAGTGTCATCAGAGGAAATAGCATAATCAATGGACCAAAGCCTGAAATAAACAGCAATTCCAAGAAACATTGCCACTACCAAACCCATCAATATCTTCTTTCTCTGACCTGCCATTCTTTATCTGAATTCAACAAAGATGGGTTCTTTTGCTTACTGGGTTTTGGGTTTCTTCTCTTAAATTTGCAAAGATGGGTTCTTTACTTATGTTGCTTACTGGGTTTTGTTTCTCTGTCAATTTCAAGGCTCGTTTTGGTGTCTTCCCTCTTTCTTTGTTTGCTGCCTGTGTGCAAACAAAGATGCCAGTTGGGCTGTTACTAAGGCGGGTTTTGATACGGTGCTTTTGTATTACTCTGTAGTTTTTGCAGCCTTCAGTCTATTCTAGTTTGAGCTGGTGAGGGGCTAACTAGTGACCGCTTGATGGTTACATAATATTCGGGTCGGGTGAAGTTTAATTTAGGCCGGACTAAATTTGAGCCCGAAACTTTCGTATGGGCCTAATGTCGACTATGTAGCCCAAACTTTTCTCGGAGCTTGATCCAATTAAAAATATATATATAACTTTTTATATATAATTCAGATTAATTATGTTTTTTATTTGCAAATATAGGTTCTTGAAACTAATTAAATAGTATATATAAATTCCAGAAAATTCAATGAGAAAAATTATTTAAACCTATAAAAATATATTTTTTTCAACACTTATAAAAATATTCGTTTTCAACTAATATAATTTTTGTTCTTTATCTTTAACCATTAAAATTTGATAAAATATATCACTATTTTTTAAAATTATTTTAATGAACAAAATATTTGAATTTTCAGTCAATAAAAATTTTAAATATATCTTAATAAAAAAAATATAATTAATAGTAAAATCAAGAAGTGTCAAATTTTTTTATTGTTATCTTTCAATTCCATTGATAGAATTTTTTAAGGTGCAATTTAGCAATTTGTACACTTTATTAAATAGTTTTGATTAGATATAAGCTAACTTTTGAATTTTTAAATGAATTCAATTGTAAAAGTATCAAGAAAAAATTTTATAACTATGTGTGTTTGGTTCAAATAAATTTCATAAAAATTTATATATTTATTTACAAATTCAAAGAAGTGTATATGGTTGAAATGAAATTTTTGTAAAATTCATTTTTAATTTTAATTTTTTTAATTTTGTAGAATTTTTTAACAGTAAATTCAGTATAATTAATGAAATGTATTTAGTTCAAATGAACATAGAATTCATTTGCAAACAAATTATGTTCTCCGCTTATTTGGTTTAATTCCATCAAGAAATTCATTTCATTTTCAAATGAAATTCAAATAGAATTTATTTCCAAATGAATTCAAAATTCATTTAAATCAAACATATTTCATTAAAAAGAATTGATTTAGTTTTAAATAATTTCATAAATTTGAAAAATTGTAATTCGAAATAAATTTTATAAAGTTTTCATCTAAACAAAGTATATTTACTTAGATTTACAAATGAATTCCAAAAAAAATTATTAAATTCATTTGAACCAAATAAACTCTTAAAATTTATTTGAAATGCAATGAATTTCTTAATGAAATTCAACTAAATAAGAGGTAAGAGATATTCAAACTCTACAAAGAAATAATACATTATTCTTTCTATTAATTCCATAAGGCTATTTTATCTCCTGTATTTTTATTTATTATACTATTTCATTCCTGACATTTTAAAAATATTTATTTATCCTTATATTTTATTCCATTAACAATCATTAGTCATTTTTGTCAGGGATGAAGTAGTATAAGAATAAATAAATATATGGATAAATAAATAAAATTAAAATATTAGGGATAAAATAGTATAATAGGCCAAAATAAAGCAAAAAAATTGTATTTTTCCCATTCCATACAGTAAGATTCAAATAATCCAAAAAAAAAAAAAACTAATAATATATATGCATTTATTGAATGTAAATAAATGAAATAATTAAAATAAATAAAACAAAAAAAATAATAAGGGATAATTAATGCTGAAGAATAAATAAAATAATAAATAATTAAAATAAATAAAACAAAAAATTCAGCATTCTTTATTTATTTTTGAAGAATGTTGAATTTAAAAGTTTTTGTAGTAGCACTGTATAACAAATTAGTTAATTTTCAAAATATTAAGGTTAATTACGCTTTAACTAAAAGGTCAACTATAAATGTGAAAAATTGGTAAGAATTAAAGGGAAGTACTTGACTAACCTGTTACTAATGGATTGAAGAATTATTTCAATTTATTTTTAAAAATCAAATATAATTAGATGGTCTTTTTGGTAATCTAAAATTTAGACATAATTGATCTAATTAATGTTTAAGGACATAGAATAGAATATAAATGAAAATGTAGTTGTGATCTGATCAATTTGTAATTTCTTATTGAAGTTTTCCAAGAGTAGTTTTGTAATGCATTAACTCATTTAACCCTGTTTGAATTTTAGAGCATTAAAATTAAAAGTTAATCTATTTAAGTGTATTTTTATTAATTTAATTGTGTCTAGGGTAAAAATTTGTCATTTTTTATCATTTTTATATGTATTTATAAACTATTCTTCCCATGTTTTTTTTACATTAATAAAATAAAAATCAAATATATAAATAAGTATAATCAATTTAATTTTTTTACAGTGGTTTTATTATTTTTATTTTTTATTTATAATTTTATCCTGTTATTGGTGCAAAGCTTGTTGTTATGAAGGCGAGCAACGGAAGCTACTCTGACTGCCATTTTGTACTTGTTTATAGTTTTTTTTTTTTCAATTGTTATGAGAATGTAAATAAATTAATCATATTAGTATTTGTTGAATATTATTTTTACCCATTTAAATTTAATCAATGGAAAATATTATCAAATAATTAGTATACTTGTTTTTATGACTAGTTATAAATTAATTGTTTTAGGAAATTTTATTTTTTATTTTTATTTCACTCTTTATTAATTATATTACATAGAATTTATACTATTTTTTATGTGTAGAAATGTATAGATATATATTTTGTAGCATTATCTTCATGAAATTTCTTCTCATAATTTTTATATAATTGTTTGATATTTTAAATATTAATTTATTATTTATGAAAAATTTAATAATAATTTATTTTTTTTATTATTTCGTATATATTAACATATTTTTTTTATATAAAAAAATCAATTACACAGCTTATACATTATTCTTTATTGATCAAATAAGTTCAATAATTTAATTATTATATTTATAATTATTACTTTCTTAATAGTTATATTTGTAGTTGTTATATTCAATTTTTTTAATTTTGACAAAAAAAAAAAGAACAAATAGAATTCAAAGCTCTACATTTTTTACTTTCCACTTGTAATAGAAAATAAAACCATTTATACTAACACTTAAAAGATTTACTTTATTGAAATTTATTCAAAGTCTAAACGAGGGAGAAAAAATATGCAAGGGAATTTTACTTTTGTGGTGGTCTGAAATCAAATCCATGAGAAGTTTTTGCAATGTTAGAAATTTTATTAACTACTAAGATATTTTTTATTTTATTAAAATCAAACTAAATAAAATATAATTTAAGTGAATGTATAGAAAAATCCAATATATTTCATGTGATCATTAGTGTTGCGGGCTTATATGTATCTTAATGGGTTGGTATGAGAGGGTGGTAAGTGTATGTCTAATCTTAATTAAACTAATAATGGGATGGTCCTTAAAGTTTTTTATTATATAGCTTAGATCCCATCTCTATCCTTATATATATATATATATATATATATATATATATATATATATATATATATATTTAATTTGGCTTGTTTCATTGATACTCACCCTGCGTGAAATCAGGATTGGAAAGGAAGCGCTAACTTTTCTTATTTTCATTTTCTAATTTATTTTAATTTTGTGAATAAGGTGATTTTCGTTATAAGTCAATATATGAATATTATCGCAATTCCACAAACAGGTACGCATACGTTTCCGATTAATTTATTTTTTGTGTTCTAAATTTATATACTAGATTTCTAATTTTTCTTACATGTGGTATCAGAGCTTAAATTCATGAAATAGTTAAAGTGTTGTATTTAAATCAAATTATTTAGTGAATAATTTAATTTGATTATTAATTGTTTAATTTAACATGCATATCTATGTTGCATTCGTTCACATGCGTTTCCGCGGCATCTTCTTCCCCGAATGCATAGTTAATCCTTCAACCTTGATATTTGATTTGTTGGATAACTTTGTCAAAAGTGTAGTTATATGTGTATGATTAACTAAGCATGATCTGTTTTTTTTTTTTTGTTTGTTTTTCTATGTTAAAAATATATATGGGCATGTTATCCAAGTTGTTGCTCGTTTAATTGCCAAATCATAAGGAATATATGCATGTTATTAAATAGACATGCTGATTTGTTTTTGTCTCATGCGAAATCAATAATGATTACAATCTTTATACCTCTATGAAATTTATCACTATGTTATTTGTGTTGTATAATAGGTTAATAATATCGAATTAATCTTCTTTGGTCCTTGGTTTTATTATTATTTTATTTTAATTAATTATGTTAAACAAGGAAAGCCAGCTTTAAATAGCTATGTATGAACAATTATGTGAAATTTAGGTTATCTTTATTATGTGTTTTGATTTTGTTTTTCTGCTTTACTTGTGTATTGGAGACAACATAGTAAATAAATAAATAGATTTATGAACCAACACTGTTAATCTATACATTAAATGAATTGAGTGTATTTAGTGAATAATAAATATTATAAATTGTTTAATATTTGTGTGTTGAACTTGTATTAGATAAAAGAGATATATTTGTGTTTGAGTATCTCATTTGTGTATTTTTAATGTATATATTTGTGTTTGATATACATTATTATTGCGGGTCTTTTGAAAAATCTCTAATTAACATGGTTTTATGAGTTAAAATAAGTGTTACTATCAAAGTGGGACGTTTATTGAGACTTATAAAATTATTTTAATTTTTGTGAAGAGAAAATTTTTTATTATTGTATGTATTGACCTGCCCAAAGGGGGTTATTAGGTACATTAATTTGAAATCGTGTGTGAGATGGAACATTTTGTATTAAGAGATACATTAGTCTAGAAAATCTATCTACCCAAAGGGGATAGTTTTTTTTTTAAAAAAAAAAAAAAAAAAACTAGTGTATTCTCATTTGTGAGTTCCATGTTAAAAAATTTTTATTGCATGTGCGTATTCTGCCCAATGGGGAATGCGTAGTGATGCCAGAATTTTTATATTTTAATATTGCAAGCCAAAATTAGCCCGCATATTAATACAAGTTTATATTTTCCTGAACAATACTAGTGCTACTGTTGAGATGTTAACTACCACAAACTTTAAAAAATGGAAAGAAAGAAATTTTGTATGCTCTAACTATGGGGGATATAGATTTTGCTTTGCGTGAAGATGAGCCAGCTAAGCCTAATGATCAGAGTACTAATGAAGAAAAGAAGTTATATGCTAAATGGGAAAAATCTAATTGTCTTAGTCTTATGGCTATGAGAAGGGCCATTCCTGAGCACCTTAAAAGTGGATTACCTGATGAAGTTAGTGCAAAAGATTTTCTTGCTGTTGTGGAACAAAGGTACTTTGTATCTAAAAAGGCTAAGGCTGGGACCCTTATGAGTCAGTTAACCAATATGAAGTATAACAATGTTAGGAGTGTGAGAGAATATATCCTTAGCATGGTTCTTATTCGAAACAAATTAAAGGATCTTACGCTTGATTTACCTGATGATTTCATTGTCCTTATTGCCTTAAATTCTTTACCTCCTGATTTTAGCCAAATCAAAACTGCTCATAATTTTCAGAATGCTATTTGGAGTGTTAATGACCTTATAGCTAAATGTGATGCTGAGCAGAAGAAGTTAAGAAGGGAAAAAAAGGAGAGTGCCTTATTAGTTTCTCAACTTAAACCTAGCCCTAACCTTAACCATGATCCTAAGAAAGATAGGTCTAAGTTTAAACCTAATCATTATGCTCATAAGAAAACTCAAGTTTTTAGAAAGCATGAATATGGTCAAGCTAGAAAGGTGAGAGGTTATGATGTTATCCAAAAGGGTAAGGTTAAATGTTTATTTTGCCATAAGGATGGTCATAAAAAGAGTGAATGTCATAAGTTCATAGCTTGGCTAGAGAAATGATGTAAACAAGAAGGTAAACCTTTTGCTTTTGTTTGTTCTGAATCTAATTTATTAGATGTACCACTAAATTCTTGGTGGCTTGATAGTGGAGTAACTGTTCATATTATTGTTACCTTGTAGGGGTTTATAAGCAAAAGGAAACCAAATGAGCATGAGGCCAAGCTTAGAGTTGGGAATGATACTGAAGTAGATGTTGAGGTCGTATGGGTAGTTAGTTTGAAGTTAAAATTTGGTTTTCAACTTGTTTTAGAGAATGTTTTCTATGTTCCTTCTTTTAGGAGAAATTTGATTTCTGTTTCAGTTATGGACAAGATAGAATATTGGTTTAATATTCGTAATGGAAAAGTTAATATTTTCTTGGATTCCAATTGGATTGGTCATTGCATTTTATCTCATAATTTATATCAATTATCTTTGCATTCAAATATTGATAAGATCAATATTGTGTCTAAGAGACCTTTAGTTAAGGAAAAATCTTTTAAGTTATGGCATAAGCGTTTAGGTCATATATCTAAAGAAAGAGTTGAAAGGTTAGTTAAGGATAATATCCTTCCTGCACTTGATTTTAATGACCTAGATACTTGTGTGGATTGTATTAGAGGTAAGATGACCAAAACAAAGAAGAAAGATGCAAATAGGAGTTCAAATGTTTTAGAGATCATTCATATAGATGTGAGTGGACCCTATTCACCTACCATTTATGGCAATAAGTATTTTCTTACATTTATTGATGATTTTTCTAGGTATGGTTATGTTTTTTTAATCAAAGAAAAATTTGAAGTATTTGAAAAGTTTAAAATTTTTAAACTTTAGGTTTAAAAACAACTAGGAAAAGTTATTAAAATTATAAGGTCTGACCGTGGGGATGAGTATTTTGGCAAACATGATGAAACAGGATAACATATGAGACTTTTTGTTAAATATTTACAAGAGTGAGGAATAATTGCCCAATATACTATGCTTAGTAGCCCTGAATATAATGGTGTGTCTGAGAGGCGTAATCGCACTCTCAAAGATATGATGAGGAGCATGATGAGTAAGTCTAACTTACTTGACTTTCTTTAGGGTGAAGCTGTTAAAACTGCCATGTATATTTTGAACCATATTCCTAGTAAGTCTGTTTCCAAAACACCTTTTGAACTGTAGGTAGGTAGAAAACCTAGCTTAAACCATTTTCATGTTTGGGGTTGTCCTGCTGAGGTGGGAATTTATAATCCTAATGAGAAAAAGTTGGATCCTATAACCATTCGTTATTACTTCATAAGGTACCCAGATCACTCTAAAGGATATAGGTTCCATTATCCTACACGTGGCATGAGAATTATAGAGTTCATGACTGCTAAATTTTTGGAGCTTGATGCTGCTTATTCTCAAACGATTTTAAAAGATGTGCATGATGATCATATGTCTATTTCTTTACCTATTATTGTGCCTAGTAAGAGTATGGATGTTATAACCCGAGTTTTAAAATTGTTTTATGTTAAAATAGGATATTCAGTATTAATAATTTCAAACAATATTTAATTATTTATTGATTAATGAGTTCTATTATCATAATTTTATGTTAATTAGGGTTCGATATTACAAATATTTATTTTAAGTCTAGCATTTAAATAATGTATTTGTGTAATATATATCTATCTTATTTTAAATAATACTTAACTTAATGTATTTTAATTTAATGTTATTTTACTTTATTAAATCATATTGTTTTATGCATTATTATTCTATGTGTTATATATATATATTTTTATGCAATAAGGTTTATTATTTATTTAAGTGAATATATTATTAAAATTAATGAGGAATATATTAATATGTGTGTGTGTGTGTATTAAATTATGTGGTGTGTGTTTGTTGAATAATATATTATAAAGTTTATTATATTATATTATAAAGTTTTATTAATATATATATATGTATATATATATATACAAATATCAAACCCCCCCTACTTTCTCTCTTCTCGATCACCCTTTTCCCCAACCCTTACCGTTTGCAACTTCGATCACCGGCCATCAGTGTGCCACCAAATCTCCGCCTCTTCTTCCAGCTAGCTCCGCCACCATCTTTTCCCTTCTTCGGCGCTGTTTGAAGCTGTGAAGGCTGGAAAGCCAAAACTCGAGCTCACCGGCGTTCAAGGCGATTCCAACAGCCGTTCTTCGCGTTTTAGGTGTCGTTCAACTCCTTGAGCTTCGGGGAACTTGATTCTAGCTTCGGTTTACGCTCTAACTCCTCCATTTTTATTGTTTTTTTATTTCTTCATTTCGGTCATTTTTGGTTTTTGAATTTTTTTGAGCTTGATTCCTTGTGTTTCATGAGAAGTGCCTTAATAAAAGTTGATCCCTCTAGCTTAATCTACATCCTAGAATTTGTGTAATTTTTGAAATTTATTTTGATTTTTGTGAATTTTTTATTATTTTATAATTTTCGTAAATTAAATAAATAAATTATGAAATTGTGATTTTTGGTGTTATTGGTGGTTGATATTAATTTTAGAATTTAATTTATAATTTTTTTTTGATTTTTGTGTAATTTTTATAATTATATTTAGTTTATGTCAATTTTGAAAATATAGGTTAAATATATATTTAGTAAGAAATAATTGGTTAATTAAGTGTATTTGTGGATTTTAGTGAATAATATGTTGAGAAAATAATTTTTGAGTACTTATATAATTTTTATTGAATTTTTTAATAGTATTAGTATTTTATGTGTATTTTTGTATATTAGGCGTATTTTGGTAATTTGGTGATAATTTAGTTGAATATTAAATTTAATTGGTTTTAATAATTAATTTGAGGTATAAAAATGATTTTTACGAATTATTTACTAATTTTAACTAATTAATACTATTTTTCGAAAAAAAATTCAAATTATATATAAAATACTATTTTTGTAAATAAATGGATTTATAGTAATTTTTAATATGTTTTTGGACTAAATAAGTAACTTAGATTCTTAAAACGAATTTTTATAAATATTTGTGAATTTATTGAGAAATATTGATTTTAATAATATTATATTAATATTAGGGTTTTTAAGTAATTATTGGTAAAATAATTACTTTTGGTGTTTTTAATGTTTAAATTGTTATATTTTGGTTGTTAAAGGGCATTTTTGGTATTTATGGAATTTTAATATATTTTATTGTATTTTGGTGTGAATTGTGAACCTTGGTCGATGGAAATTGCAGTTTGGGATCTCTACCGAGGAGTTGTGAGAATTTGTATTCAAAGTGTATTTTCTTGCAGGACCGGCTCTACTTTTTAAGTAGAGAGATGTCCATTTTACAAAGGAGCATCTGTCGAATTTTTGATAGAATTCTTGTAAAAGGTGACATCGGATCTAATTCTTATTCTCTGTCTATTTTAGTAGTCCTATATCAAGTCTCTAGAAGTTAAATTAGATTTATTTTGATTTTTGTATTATTATTTATTGTTAGTTGCACCGAGACCGAGGACTAATGGACCAGGCCCATTAGACCTGTCTCGTGGAGTGCATCCTTGTGAATTATTATGATATATATGCATTGTTTTAGGTTGTATGTTTTAGAATTATATGTTTTAAATGTAAATTTTGCATAATTGCTTTATTAAATGCTTAGGTATATTTTTAGTGTATTATTGATATATTTTAAAATAAATGTATATTTTCTTTGTGATTTATTTCCAAATTATGTTAAGTATATTATTGGTTGATTTTGAGTATATTACATGATTTAATTGAATTTATTATACGTATATATACCTGAAATATACTTAGTTTATTTTAGGTATATTTATGGTATATATATGTTTTATTTGTTTATTTTTAAATGTCATTATGCATTATTTATTTTTTTGAATGTACGTTTTAATATAAATGAACGATATCGATAGAACATGTTCCTAGTGGGCAGCATTATGACCGTGTACATACCAATGCATTAGATTAGAGCTAAGTGAAAATTAATTATGGTGATTATGATTGATTGATATTGATTTGATTGAGATTGATGTGATTGAGGGTGTGATTGCTGGAGCTCGGTTGACCAAGTGCTTCGGAGTCAATCATACTGACAGTCAGACTGCTGGAGCTCGATCGACTTAGTGTCTCGGGGCCAGTCTACTGTCCATATGGAATAAGTGAATTTACTTGCAATTAAGTGAGCCTATATAGCTAGAGTAATTTTTATTAGTATTGAGGTTGCGATCATTTAGGATTCTATTTAATCATTCATAAGCTGATGATTTTCAGTATTAAAATGATTTTTGTTGCATCTGTATGTATTTGCCTGTATATATATTTATTATATATACTTTTGAGTGTTTGCATTTGACATTTAGCTATGCGTATATATATATTATAATAATTCACTCAGTGAGGTTTGACTCCCCTCCGTTGATATTTTTACAGGAGAGTTCTCATCTTCAGACCTCAGCAGTAGACCTATCCGCTGGATTTCTTCCGCTCCGGCTTTATTGTGTAAATCACTTACTTAAGTTTTATTTTGTACTTTGAATGCTGCAGTAGTTGTTGTTTTTAATTCTATCGAAAGTTGTATTTGATTTATGCATGTATGAGGATTTTAATTCAAAGTGTTTCTCTAAAGATTTGTATTAAAAGATTTTATTTATGATATAAGATGTGTTATCATTTTATTAAAGGATGTTGAGGAATATATTTTTATTAATTGAGATTTAATTTTTGCTAAATAATATTTTATTTTACTGCATGTTTTTCTTTTAAGGCTTGCTACGAGTTTCAGATTCAAAAGAATTCCCGTTCCCCAGCGCCAGTCATGGCCCCCTGTTTTAGGTCATGACAATGGATGACCAACATGAGGACACAACTGATTTTCCTCATCCTATTATTAATCCTGCTCCTATAGTTGATCCTATACAACCACAAGTAATTGAGGAATTATGTGTAAGAAGATCTATTAGGGAAAGGAGATATGCTATTTCTGATGACTATATTGTATATCTTGGTAAGAACGATTATGGTATAGGTTATGTTGTGTATCCAAAGACTTATAAAGAGGATGTTAGCAGCTGCAATTCAAAATTATGGGTTGATGCAATGAAGGATAAGATGACTTCTATGGCTTCTAATGAGGTGTGGGAATTGATAGAACTTCCTTATGAATATAAGCCTATTGGATGCAAGTGAGTATTCAAGACTAACAAGGATTTTAAAGGAAAAATTGAGAGGTTCAAGGCAAGATTAGTGGTGAAAGGGTTTACTCAAAGAGAGGGCATTGATTATAATGAGACCTTCTCACTAGCTTCTAGTAAGGATTCTTTTAGGATCATTATGGCATTGGTAGCTCATTTTGATTTAGAGCTTGATCAGATAAATGTCAAGATAACATTCTTAAATGGTGATCTTAGTGAAGAGGTTTATATGGTACAGCTTGAAGGTTTTGAGGAGAAGGGGAAGGAACATTTAGTATGTAGATTGAAAAAGTCTATTTATGGACTTAAACAAGCTTCTCGCTAATGGTATCTCAAGTTTAATGAAGTTGTGACTTCACTTGGTTTTGTAAAGAATAAAGTGGACCAATGCATTTATCTTAAGGTCAATAGGAGAAAATTCATATTCTTTGTCCTTTATATTGATGATATTTTATCAGCTAACAGTTATTTGAATTTGTTAAATGAGACTAAGTTTTTACTCTCTAAAACTTTTGATATGAAAGATCTGTGAGAGGCAACTTTTGTTTTAGGAATTGAAATTCATCATGATAGATCTCATCATTTATTAGGTCTTTCTCAAAAGGCCTATATTGATCGTGTGCTTACTCAGTTTAATATGCGAGACTGTAAAGGGGGTGATGTTCCCATGATGAAAGGAGATAAACTGAGTAAGGACCAATGTCCTACTGAACTTGAGAAAAATTCTATGAGTAAAGTTCTTTATGCTAGTGTTATTGGTAGCTTAATGTATGCACAAGTGTGTACAAGACCAGATCTTGCTTTTATTGTTAGTGTTCTTGGTCATTATCTCTCTAATCCTGGGCTAGACCATTAGGTGACTGCTAAAAAGGTTATGAGATACTTGCAAAAAATAAAAAATAATACATTGGTTTACAAATGGGTTAATAGTCTTGATGTAGTGGGATATTCAAATTCTGATTTTGTGGGTTGTAAGGATGATCTGAAATCCACTTCAGGGTATATTTTCATGTTGGCTGGTGGAGTTGTTTCATGGAAAAGTGTTAATCAAACACTTATTATTTCTTCTACTATGCAAGTTGAATTTGTTGTCTATTATGAAGCTGTAACGCAAGCTATGTGGTTGAAGAATTTTATATCAGGACTTCTTGTTGTAGACTCTATTGTAAGACCACTTTGAATCTAGTGTGATAACAATGTTGCTGTATTCTTTTCAAAGATTAATAAGAGTTCGAGTAGTTCTAAGCATTTGGAGCTCAAGTATCTCACTGTTAAAGATTTAGTGAGAAAAAGAGATATTGAGATTGAGTACATTAGTACTGAGTTGATGATTGTTGACCCATTAACTAAACCTGTTAGGCCTATAATCTTTCAAAAACATATAGGTTGTATGGATATTTCTGAGTCCTTTGATACACTTAGTTAATGGGAGTTTGATGTATATAATCAAACATCAACTTGAGTGATTTCATACTTTGAGATATTTCCATAAATTATCTAATGTTTATGTGTTTGTGTTATGGAAATATTCATTTACATATGAGATTAATGTGTTTATTATTTTTGGTTCTAATTATGATCTAGATCATTATGCGAGTGTTTCCATTTGAGTTTGGGAAACAATTGTGTGAGTGTTTTTATTTGTGCTTCCAGAAACAATTGGTTTATTAAAGCTTGTGGATTTCTTTTACTCTTGTAAGCATGTGCATTTTAATGAGAAATCATTGTGAGGACTGACATTGAAAATAGCAAATTGATCACATCTGGGGTGCTATTTTCTTTGGTGCACTTCCATATCGGAATCCATGTTGGTTAAATCATTTATATTCGTAATCATGGATTGGCTTTGTGACAATAAAGGGCATGATTACTATCATGATTCGATATATATGTTTTAATGTGGACATGATTATTATAAGGTGCATTTTCCTTAAGCTATATGTGTTTTTTGTAAAATTTTGTGGCTACATTTGTGTTTATTATTTAGTCTGGCATTGTTTTATAAATTTTTTTAAATTAAATAAAAATAAAAAATCACAATTTATATTGCTCAAGTGGGAGAATGTTAGAAATTCTATGGGATACCATTAATTGTGAGATGTTTTTTATTTTATTAAAATCAGACTGAATAAAATATAGCTTAAGTGAATGTGTAGAGAAGCCCAATATATTTTATATAATCATTAGTGTTGTGGGCTTATATGTACCTTAATGGGCCGGTATGGGTGGGTGGTAAGTGTTTGCCTAATTCTAATTGGATTAATAATGGGGTGGTTCTTAAGGTTTTTTATTATATAGCCTAAATCCCCTCTCTATCCTTATATATATATATATATATATTTATTAATTTGGCTTGCCCATTGATAGCCACCCTACCTGAAATAAGGATTGAAGAGAAAGAGTTAGCTTTTTTTATTTTTATTTTTTGATCTATTTTAATTTTGTGAATAAAGTGATTTTCGTTATGTAAAGATATGAATACCATCGTAAATTTACATACTAAATCCCTAATTTTTCTTACAGTTTTTGCCGTTTGGAGACAGATTGGGGAAGGGGATAAGGAGTAAAAGTATAGATTTCTTTCAGTTGCATATATGAATAATGCTTCCCTTAAAAAACAAATTAGTAAAAAGAGTCTAGTTTTCCTCTTGTTAAATACCTTACTCAAGTGATATTTTTTATTTTTGACAGAAAAGATAATTTATTAAATATGACGAGAGCAAGACAATACATCATTCTGTAGGAGGTCTCTAAGTTTTTTTTCTTTATCATTTGATGTCACAATTTAATGGTGACCATCACAAAAGAAAGCGATAGTCATTTGTCTTCTCTAAATTAAAACTTTTATTATTTTGTTTTAAAATAAGTTTAATTCATATATTTAAAAAATAAATAAATTTTTTATTTAGATCATATGTATTCAAAGTTTATTGAATTTTAACTAATTAATTTAATTTGAACTGCATATAATTATAAGAGTGATAAAAGTTATCCAACAACTAATTTAATATAAGTATATATCATGATTCAAATATGAAATATTGTTTAAAAAAATACTCTCAACTTGCTGATTTTTACGGTATATGTTAAAAATAAGTAAATAAAATTAAAGTTATTGATATAATTATAAAGTGTTATTATATTATATTATGTAACTTGGTATGATCTTAAAAAAATTTGATATGATGAAAATTCAAACATAACATGCATGAGTCATCTTATCCTACAATGGAGTGTGAGATTGATGGAGAGGGTGGTCCAGGCATTAATAATGTTCTTTACGCAACCTTAAATTACATGGTTGAAAACTACATCGATCTATCTACAATTTTAATGTAAAATCAAACTGCGCCCATTGTTTTCTTTAATTTAATTTAATTTTTTATTTTCGATCATCTATATGTTGCAATTAATGATGCTTTTGTCGGATTCTTTTCATCTTTATTGTCCAATGCATTTCACTTGGCATTCATGCAATAATTCCACCTTTTAATTGCCAAAACCTATCCTATTATTTAAGCACGGAAAAAAGATAACAATAGCACCGAATTGAAATTTAATCTATTAATGTTTTGAAAAAAACTAATATATGAGACTTTTGAATCTTTCGTTATATATTTAATTAGGTTAAACCCACTTTATTCATCGTTTAGGTAAGATGGAAGACACAAATTTGAAATATTTATATATATAGCTACTATAATATTTTCTTCTTAAAAGTATACTTAAGGTATTTATTACTTCCTTCAAAAAAAATATGTTGATTACTTGTCAAAAATTGAACAATTTATTGGTATAGTTCTTTGTAGATTAAGGGTTGGATATTTACAATTTTTTATCCATTTTTTTTAAATGTTGATTACTTGTGTTGATTTTGATAAAAAGACTGAGCTCAGTTGATGGAGACCATAATTTTTTTTTTTGAAAGGAAGACCATAAAATTTATGTGAATATAAGAATGTGAACTTTTAAATGGGTATCGGTTATTATAGAGAGTGTTTTTTCTATTAATTAAAATTTGATTTATTTGAAAAATATTTTACATTTCTCTTTGAATGCACCTTGTTAGAAAATAAATATAAAACTTGGCTCATCAATATATTTATCATATGAGGAAAAGATAGATAAAAAAAAATTTGATTGAAATTTCAAGCAACTAATTCAACCAAAATGCTTGTCTTGTGAAATACCCTTACTGGAGGCTCTTCATTTTGAATCTAATTATAGTTTATACGACAATTTTAAACATAAAAAATTGAGATTCATAATCTAATTTACTAATTAATATAAATTTCAATATTATTGTTTAATTTTATTGTGATTCAAATTTAACTTTATATTGAATATTTGTATTCCCAAATTCATTAAAGATTTGAATTTAATTATTGTAAATTTGTTTATATTTATTTTTATAAAAAATGTGTTTCCTTTATATTAAAAAAATTGGAAAAAGTATTATTAGAATTTGAATCCTAATTACTTATTGCATAACATAGTCATTGAGCTACTGGTTAAGTTGACTTAATTAGCATAGATTAATTAAATACTAATATAAATATATTTATTGATTAACTGTGTTAATTTAATGACAAGACTTTGATAATTAAGTAGGATTATAATAGGAGTTTGATAGAGACAACCACATTATATTATCCATAAAAAAGTAATTATTAGTAAAGAGATAATTTTTTTTAATCAATAGAGTTCAACTGGTTTAATTTTCAACCTCGAGAAGTAGCTTTTGATGGGAGCTATTAATAAAAATAGCAATTAAAAAAGAATTTTCTAAAAAGAATATTTTGAAAATAATTTGGAGTTTCAAACAATTCATTTAACTAATTCAAATGCATTTCTTATGAAGAGCCTGTATTGGAGGCTCTTCAATGGAAATCTAATTATAGTTTATTTCACAATTTTAATTACATTAAAAGAAAAATCAGTGAGATTCATCCTCAAATTTACTTATTAATAACATTTGAATTTGAACATAATTTTCTAATTTATTTTAGATTCGAACTTAATTATTGCAGTTTGCGCCTATCTTTTTATGTAAATATAATGTTTTTCAAGTTATTTTTTATATTATTTATGTTATAATTTACTAATTTTCATAAATTTCAATGCAGTTTTTTTTTACATTTTATTATAGATTCGAACTTAATTGTCATAAATCTCTACATATCTCTTTACATAAATGTGATATTTTCTGGATTATTTTTTACATCATTTGTGTTATAATAAGTTATTAATCGTTAAGCATAATTCTCTAATTTTTTTTATGGATTTGAACTTAATTCTAATAGATTTGTGCATTTATTTTTTAATATTCTGATGTTCGTTTTATATAAAAAGAAAAATAAACTTGAATGTTTCTTTTATTAAAAAAAATTAAGTAATAGGAATTGAATCCTATTTACTTCTTCTTGCATAACAAAATGACTCAGCTACTGGTGAAATTGACTTAATTAGCATATAATCATCGATAAGACAACACTAATGGTGTAATTTACAGGTGATTGATTGCACATTTTGGGAGAAACAACAAAAACATACTTTGACGAAGATACCATAGCATGCATATCTTTATATGGTAGCCGGCACTTCAAGTAAAATTTTCATTTCTGTACCAAGAGACCCTCCATCACAAATTGGTAAAAAACCTTCTAATGACATTTATGCAAACCAAAGACGCGAATCAATGTAAGGGATTCCTGTTTCATTTTCATTCCAGTAGTGTTAGACTGCACTGTACTTATCATTTGGAGATTTAAGTTTGAATTTTTCTATTCCATTTTCGTTCCAGTAATGCTACATTAAATAAATTATATGAAAAGTATTTAATATATAATAAATATTGTCAGATAAGTTGGTGAAAATTTTTTTCAATTTAATTAGAGGTTTCAGATTTAAACACTGAATACGTAGTTATTTTAAAATTTTTAAAATAATTTTTTATCGTTGTTTAGAATTCGTTATGAGTTGAGTATGAGTTGAGTGGAGATTAATTAAGATCTTATTAGAAAAAAAATATAATAAATATTATTCATCACTAACTAAAGATTCAACAATGAATTTTACTTCAAGAATAGTTCTAGCTAGTGTGTAGCTTTCTTGCCAACCACACCCGCCACCAACAGAGACTCCGATGTCCCACCTGCCTCTCTGGAGATTTTTTTTGGTTTTTGTTTTTTAATAAATTCCCATAAATTATTTAAAAATAAAAAATAACACAAATAATTAAAGGAAAAAAAAAGAAGAGAAACAATAAGCTACTCTTGGATTCATAATTTCTAACCTATACACTCTTGAATATAAAAGAATTACATGGAAAAAGTCATCATCCTCTCTGATTACACAGTCAAAACACCCATAACCAGAAGGAAGCTAGAAGATTAATTAATTAACCCCCTTAATTAAACAAAATTAAAACTAATAACAAATGGATAATAACAAGAAACAACAACCTATATCCAAGAAAGTGCATGATCTATATCATGCTTATAACCCTCTTCTTGAAAACATATATAGTAGTTATAATCCTTGATTAATCTTTGTTGTTCTTCTCTTAATTTCTCGTGCTAATTAATCAATTATTTAATTAATTAATCTTCAAAGCCAACTTTCTTCCAAATAGCATTTCTCACCTGCCTTAAATCTCTTCCTTTTAGTGTCCTCCCAATCCCTTCATGAACAGAAAAAGAAGCACCTCTTCTTCTAGCTAAAAATTCATGAGGAGGTAACCTACCACCATGTCCATGATCATCATGATCATCACCATCATGATCAAGAACATCATAATCACTATCTTGATCATCAAGATTATGCCCTCTATGATCTACCCTGTAAATCTTGGACCAATCTGGTATGTTCACCGGAAGTGAAGAAGCACAGGTCACTGGAACAGGAGGAGTTTTAGGCACCACCACCATGTTTCTGCCACCAACACCACCACCTTTTCTTGGTAGCATTTTCTTGACCTCAAATTGAGAAACTGCACTAGAACTATGAGAACTATTCCACACATCAGCCTCATCAAATTCAAAAAGACTGTCATGATGGTTAATTTCAGCTTCTGGGTTTACAAAAATGTAGTTGTCAATACCTCTTTTTGCATGCAAAAGGTTGTTTGATGCCATTTTTGATGATCAAGAAGAAGAAGAAGAAGAAGATGGTTGCTGAAGTATTTGAAAGATGGAGAAGATAATAGAGACTGTGGTTTTTGTGAAGAGATTACAAAAAGAAGAAGATCGAGATAGAGCTGAAATTGTTGAAATGTATTATTTGCATCTTAATTTATAGTGGTGTAATGGATAAGCCCTCTTTCTTTTCTTTTTTCTACAAGATAACAAGGTGTACTTTGGATGTAAAGTTGTATTCCTATATTAAATAATGAAAATTTTTTAATGCATAGTCTATCATTCTCTTTCTTCAACTATTAATTAAAAATTTTTGTACACAAACTAAATATTTAGATTATCCAATCTCCTTATCAATGAAGAAAATAATCCCTTCCAAATGCTTTAAAAAATTTAACCATTGCTGTAAGTTTTCACGTGCATAATATTATATTAATTTTTAAAATAAATTTTTTTAACAAATTGAAAGGTCATATGATTTTAATATCGATAAACTGCATAATAAAAGATCGTTCTTTCCTTTTAAATCGACGACGGTAAGAATTTAATTCTACACCTCATGATATCCTTAGAAAAAAGTTATTACTTAACTACTCTTTCATTGGCTTTTAAAATAGACTTTAATTGTGAAGAATTTGAAATCTATATATATAAAAAAATGATATTATGATTAACTTTTTATTAAACAATAAAAGAGATACAAACATTTCATTATATATCAAGTTATCTAAAAAAAATTAAAGCCGTCACACACAAAAGATTTTTTTTTTTAATTTCATAAAACCTCTAATTGAAATTCATGTGCTCTTATCCATATGGTTATTTTAGATAATCATATGGATAATGAAACAACTAAACTTCCTTTGATTTTCCATTTTTTAACCATTATTTCCCCTTTTTTTTAATTCAAATAAGACTGCGAGAATATTAAGTAGTTTAATGATAAAAATTTCATTTATAATATAAAAGTTTATGAACTTTATCTTTGATCACGCCACCATAAAAATAAAATTCCTTGTTTAAATAAAATAATAATATAATTTTTTTTGTAAATTATAAGATAATGTCTATAGATTTTTTTTTTTTTTGACATAAGATATAGAGAGAGGGAAGAGCGACCGATCTCAATATTTTGAAATGGAGCCAATCTTGTGGCTGAACTAATCCAACTTAAAACGAATAGCTCAAACATTTTTATACCTAGAAGTGCTACTCTTAAGATTTGAACTAATAACCTAAAGTTCATGGGTTCCCTTTTGCTACTTTAACCAAGTGGTGGGGGATAATGTCCATAGACTAGAATAGCTCAAATTCATTATAATTAATTCCCTTAATTATCATAGAATGACACGTTGGATGATTAATAAACTAATCAAATTACATTACATTATTTGAACAAGAAATGACACGTAGGATTATATAATTTTTTAAATAATACATCTTATTATTGCATTACATTAGCATCAACCTAAGTGCCTGCCGATAGGAGTGGAGATAGGGTTGAAATTGTTCATGCACGTAACGACAACACGTGGACCAATCAGATGTTTTGAACAACTGGTTTCGTAAATTTATTAGTCGTATTTGTGAACAGTTTTCTTCTGCCTAATATTTTAGTCTAAACGGTGGGGTCCACTTTCCATAAGGATCAAGATTTCATAAATTTTTATTGATCTAATTGTCTATATCTTGACATGTCATATATTTTTCCTTTTTTATTAAAGTTTTTTGTCCATATGCGAGTATGACCTGGCAATGTTTGAAAATGATAATTCCATTAAAATAAAATGAGCAAGTTCCCGTGAGGAATTAGTCTATCGATTTTTTTTTTAAAAATATTTTAAATTATAGATTCTAGATTTTACTGTTGTGATTAGATTTAAAATGAGAGAACAGTCTAATTTGTTAATATTTAAATTATATATTATAAAATATATGATTTAAATTTTGCTTATGAATATATATACAAATATATATGTTGAGTTTTAAAATTATTAAGTTAAAAATTTAAAATGTGTCTATTTTTATATTTGAATATTTAAATTAAAATTTAATGTACCAAATTTTTAAAAATTTCGATTTTTATTAAAATTAAAAAATTTATTATAGTTTTTTAGTATTATTTTTTAACTAAAACACTACTATACATATTTTAATACTACTCAAATTTTAAAATTTTTTATATAGTATGTATTTTTTAATTTTAAATCACTTAATAATTTTTCCTAAACCATAAAAAATTATGGTTTTAATTTTTTTTAACTATTATACATACTCCAATAATAATGAAAAATTTTATTTTAAAATACATATATTTTATTTAATATAGTACATTTTAATTATACTACATCTAAAATACTATTTCTATTTTTCATTAAAAATTATGTATTTTATTAAAACATTCACATTTTTCTTTTTATTTAATGTAAATAAAAAAAACATAATTTCTCAATTATTTTCTATTTTTATTTTATTTCTTCAATTATTATTATTACTATACATATTAAATATATATATACTTTTAATAAAAAAATTATTAAATAAAATTATTATAATAACTTTCTAAATTTTCACTTTTATATTTAATTAATTTGTAATTTTAAATTTATTAAAATTAGTTAGTGATTATATTAAAATATTTATATTATTTAAAGTCTGCACAACACACAGATTTATCACTAGTTTTTTTATAAAAAGTTAATATTATCTCACAAATATTATTTAACACAAAAAAATTATATATAATATATACTTATAGTAATAGAATTTTAAATTAAAAAAATTGTCTTTTCCACCATTCATATTTTTTAATTATCATGAATAATGTATACATACTATTTTCAATAGGATCAAATGTTATTATAAGTCAATTTTGGTTTAGTCAAAATATCTATTAATGCAGCATGTTTTTTTTTTTGTTGCACCTAATTCAATAGGTTTAACAATTAAAAATAATTACAACTATTTTTAGTAAACATCTATCATTTCTTTGATAGAAATATTCTTTGTCCATATAAATTTACCTAATTTATATGGACAAACTCACTTAAGATATGTATATTTCTTAATTGAAAGAAAATACTTGAGAACAATTTTTTTCCTTTAAATTAATCTTGTAAATATAAAAAAAATAATACAATGGTTTATCTATTTTTTTAATTAATAGAAAGATTATGATTTGAATTATATATTTTATGATATTTTATATTGCTTCATTTACCTTTATTTTTTTTATACAATTATAATTTGACATAATAAAAAAAGTATATATATATTTTTTGAGAATTTAATATATAGCTACAAAAGTTACGTGGGTGATTTTTTTTTTTGGAGGTTACGTGGGTGATTCTATAACATTGTAAGTAAATTAATTAGTTTACATAAGCATGTGTTAGAATTCATAGTATTATATATATGTAATCACTATATTATTAGGATGGTTATAGCGGTGCACATCAAAATTAGCACTGCAAGACATTTATATATATATAATTGTATTTATCTGTTGGGGGATAAAGGAACTAGTAAAAAATTATATTATTAGAATGGACAAACCATTTCTTCTGTGCAATTTACTATTCACTCTCGTACCAAATACATAAATATTTTATTAACCGGTTACGAGCTCAATGCTTTTACTCTCTCTCTCTCTAATAATAATAATTCACAACCTCATCATCCAAGAAAAAAAGTTACCAACTTCTCAGACAAGTGTCTGTTTTTTATTCATATACTTCAAATATAGCATGAGGCTCGTGTGCTATATAAATTTTTTCTTACTAAAGGACAATAATTCAACATTTGCAGATGTACATAGTCAATCAATTATAACATTTTCTTTATTCGATTCACATTACATATATACTTTTTCAAATGGAAGAAGAGTTAACTTTGTCTATTCCTTATCACCTGCAAAATAATTTTATTATCTTTATTGGAAATAAATTTTTATTTCGCTAAAAAAAAAAAACCAATGTTTAAATTGAGTTCATCATCTCCCAACCAAAAAAAAAAAAGGAGAACAATGTTTAGGCAAATGTTGAAAATTGAATTGGTCAAAAGTTACCTCTAACATTGTTCTTTATGGCTTTTAAATGTGCACAAACCCATGTTTGAAAAAAAAAAAAAAAAAAGGGTATCTAGTGCTCTAATAATGGTGTTATTTTTAACCATATTTTAATTACTTGAGGGAATATTTAAAGCTTATCTTTTATCTCATCATCTTTTTTTTTTTTTCCCTTAAGTTGGAGATAAAAAGTTAAAATTTTTTTAGCATGGTTCGGCATCATAATTGACTTGCCTAATTAGAGAGATTACAATTAAGACGTCTTTAACTTGCATGTAATTGTATGTTTAAAATTAAATTATTTATCTTAGGGTCATTTGTTTCAGGAAATATATATAAGGATGGGAATCAAAATTATAATCAATAATTCCGATTTTAATTTTCTAATATTTAGTTCATTAAAATTTTGTAAATGAATGGGAATGGATTCCCCCATTAATGGGAATCACCCATTCTCCTTTTAGGAGTAGGAAATTACTTTTCACTCCTATGAGATAAAGTTAAATTAATTATAAATTAATCAAAATTTTAAATATTGTCATATATTATTAAAATTTATGAAATATAATATTTTTTAAATAATAAAATAAAATAAATAAATTTATAATAATTATTAGTTTATATATATTTATGTATAAATAAAATTGATTCCGATTCTATTCCTTAATATAACCAAACACTTTATTTAAATTTTCATCCCTTCCATTTCCATTCATATTCACATTCTCATTCAGGAGTATGAACCAAATAATCTCTTAGTAGATTTTATATTAAAAATAATTAAATTGCAAAAACACCATTTTTTTGATGTAGCTACGGTTGTATCAATACATAATGAGACTTTAATTTCTGCTTGTAAATGTCTTCTTGAGGGGTTTAGTTCATATGTATATATATAGCTACGGTTGTATCAATACATAATGAGACCTTAATTTCTGCTTGTAAATGTCTCCTTAAGGGGTTGAGTTCATATATATATATATATATATATATATATATATATATATCCTCATTCATGTGAGGAAATCAACAAATAAAAAGTAGCTAGATCAACTAATAACGTATGTCAAGTTTAGGAAGAAATATATGTACTAAATCTTCAATCTAATAGGAGTATAAGCTAAGTAGAAATTTTGTTAGTTTCGACCTTAACTCTAACTCTAAATTATATTATTTAAATATCTTAAATAAATGAACTAAAATATCAAAATAATCACTTTGTATGTTTAAAACACATCTAATAATATCAACCAAATTTAAAAAGAGATATTCACTCGTTAAGCTCAAAAAATCGAATTTAAATCTTCACCATTTATAACATTATAAATTAAACTTGCAACTTTTTAGTTTTAAAAAGAGTTTTTACCATTTAACTATTTTAACTTTCTTTAAAAAATTACTTGGACGGAGGTTTAAAAAAATATAATATTCAACTAGGTCCAAAGAAATTTTGAGTTTTGATAATGTATGTGTTCCTTCTTCTTGGATTCTTCCCTGTAGGGGTGTAATCAAAGTAAACGTTGATGCTGCCTCTAATAGTAATAATAGTATAGCTGTGAATTGTGCACTATAACAGAATCTAGAGAATTGCATTTTTGAAACAGATTCCTTGCAATTGTACAATGCTGTGAAGGAGAGAGCTAAATGGTGGTGTATAGATGCTGTAGTCACTATTTTGAACCTATGTAATTGTTTTGGGTGTGTTTCTTTTACTTCTATTAAAAGAACAGGAAATCAACCTGTTGTTTGGGTAGCAAAGTTCTTGTTAAATGCTTCCTTACCATTGGATTGGTTTTATCATTATCCTCTTACCTTAAATCATCTTTCTAATATGGATTTGGGTTAATATAAAATTATTTTTTCTTTTGGTTAAAAAAAAAATACCAAGAAAAAAAGGTTACCAACTTCTCATGCAAGTCTTTGTTTTTTTATTTATGTATTTCAATATAGCATGAGGCTCATGTACTATATAAATTTTTTCTTGAACAATAATTCAACATTTGCATATGTATATAGCCAATCAATTATCATTTCATATGATTAAAATTTCTTGATTGGATTCACATTACATATAATATATATATACTGTTTCGAGTTAACTTTTTCTATTTCTTATCACATGTAAAATATTTTATCATCTGAGACTGGTTGATTGGAAATAAATTTCTTTAGTTAGAAAAAAGAAATCAGTATTTAAACAAGGGAAAAAGAAAGTTACAAAAGAAAGGAGAACAATGTCTAGGCAAATCTTGAAATAATTAAAAGTTGCTTCTAACATTTTTTCTTTAGGGCTTTTAAATGTGCACACATTTTTTTTTTTAGCAATTGAAGAGATTACAACAGTGGGATACACACACTCCGGGACTCTCTCTCTCTATATATATAATAACACCAACGTTTGAAAAAAAAAAAAAAAAGAGGTAGTTAGTACTCTAATATTTTTAATTATATTTTAATAACTTGAGGGAATATTTTTACCATGGTTGGGTATGCATATAATCATTATTGGCTTGCCTAGCTAGAGAGATTACAATTAAGTCGTATTTAACTTTGCATGTTTATAATTAAGTTATTTATTTGTTAAAAAAAATTTATTTATCTTAGTAGGTTTTAAATTAAAAATAACTAAATTGCAAAAACACCATTTTCTTGATGTAGCTATGGTTGTATCAATCCAGCAAGGATACATAATGATACTTTAATTTCTGATTATAAATCAACAAATCAAAAGTAGCTAAATCAACTAACAATCTTCGCTCTAATATATAGGAGAATAATCAAGTTGAGATAGATGGAAATCTTATCAATTTCAACCTTAACTCTAACTCTAAACTATATTATTTAAATATTTTAAATGGTATTTAAAAAATCCATAAATTTTATTTTTAATGAAATAAAATATCTAAATAATCAAGCTATAAGTTAAAAAAACAACTAATAATATTTTCCAAATTTAAAAAGAGATCAATATATTAAACTTTCACTCTTCAAGCTCAATTTAGATAAAAGGAATATATATATATATAAATTATTTTTTTCAGTTTCTTATACATAGTAAAGAAATTTCACCATGTATAATGTTTATAAATTAAACTCGAAATTTTTTATATTTTAAAAAGGAAAAAAAAAAAATTTATCATTTAACTACTTTAACTTTTTATTTTTCCAATTTTATGTAAAATTATTTGGACCAGGCTTAAAAATAAGATATTCAAGTAGGTCCAAAGAACTTTTGAGTTTTTATAGAGTTCAAGGCTTGAAGCTGAATTTCAGACCAAGCTATGGGCCAAACCAGTGTTTAAACGTGGACAGAATTTAGTCGAAAACGCCCAACATTACAGAACGGTCAAATCCTAAAACCCCAGGACAGAGCTGTAATTTCACACCCATCGCCGAAAAACCCTAGCTCTCCTTCCTCTGAAACAAACCTTATATCTAAACAAATCCTCACTCTGCTGATTCTCTGCGCCTCCACTATACCCACCTGCTGCCGTTTCTCTTACTCTGAACCCTAAAACCCTAGCCCACAATGCCGCCGAAGTTTGACCCGAGTCAGGTGGTGGACGTGTTCGTCCGGGTCACCGGAGGTGAGGTCGGAGCAGCATCGTCCCTAGCTCCCAAGATCGGTCCTTTGGGTCTTTCACCAAAGAAAATTGGTGAAGATATTGCTAAAGAAACTGCTAAAGATTGGAAGGGTTTGCGTGTTACTGTCAAGCTCACCGTTCAGAACCGTCAGGCGAAGGTCACGGTCGTCCCATCCGCTGCTGCACTTGTGATCAAGTCGTTGAAGGAACCTGAGCGTGATAGAAAGAAGACGAAGAATATAAAGCATAATGGCAATATCTCACTTGATGATGTTATTGAGATTGCTAAAACAATGAGACCCAGATCAATGGCTAAAGATTTGAGCGGTACTGTGAGGGAGATATTGGGTACTTGTGTTTCTGTTGGGTGTACTGTTGATGGTAAGAATCCTAAAGATCTTTGTCAAGAAATTATTGATGGTGATGTTGAGATTCCTCTTGATTGATTGACTCAAGAAAATGAAAAAAGGGAAGTGGGTTTTTTTTTCTTAATGTTTATTATCAGTTTTGGTTTTATTTTTAAGGCTATTTTAGCAGGTTCTCTATGAATTTTTATATAAATGAATGAGGAGATGTAAGGTTTAATTACTATGTTAGTGATTTTGGATAATGCTTTTCTTCGTTAATTTCATTCTTGCTTTTCATTTTCTTTGTTGATATGTTCTTTGTGTTGCTGGCCTGCGTTTTGTTGCATTTCTGATATTGATTAATAGTGTATGTTAGATTGCTGGTTGTGTTGAATTTCTGGGAAATGTTTAGGGTGGTTGTTTAAACCTTAACACAATTTAAGGTTTTGAAAGTAGTGTTGTTCTTTGATGTAACAGTTTGTCTCCTGTATGAAAGTTTAGGCAATTGTAAAGTTGTTTTAGCATACATCACTATACTTGATGATTATTTGTCATTATTTATGGGATGCTTTAAGCATATGGTAGGTAAGTGGAGTGCTTTGTTCTTTTAAAATGTTTATTTTCTGATTGAATGAAGAGGTTATGGTTTAGAATAGTATTTTTTAAGAATGGCTGGAATGCTATCCTTGTTTGTGAATGCAGTTTATTGTCCGACAATTAGGTATATTGGAAATTAAGATGTAGTCTTTTGGACATTAAATTGTGTGTATTAGGTTATGGTTAAGGTAGTTTTACATTAATTTCTGTAAAATAACTGCGATATTTAAAATAGGGTAGTACAAAAATTTAGCCTTAGTAAAATTTAGTTTCAGATTTTACGTTGTTTTTTAGTTTGGAAATGGAAATATTCATCGTTAGTTATCTAAAACCATTGTGGTGCTAATATGCATCTTTACTGCTTGAAATTGTCATTTGATAAGTATTCTATGTTTTGACATTGTACTGGCATGGTGATGTTGAATGTTGTGGCAGGGCAATGCAGTGAACTAACTTCAATAGTTTGGTAAATTATATTTCAGTTCTTGCCAAACTTATATGAAAATCTGGATACAGGGCTTCCATATTTGATTTGTGAAGATGTGATTATGAAAATGTAAGCCTAGTAGTGTAACAGTGTTGCATACCAGGATTTGAATGCATCCTAGAATTTGATAGCTCAGTATGTTTGCTAGTTATTTTGCCTGAAAGATTGCAGGTCCTAAGCTGTTGTGGCCACGAACTCCTCAAATCCTTTGAGGGAATTACCAGGCATAGCTATGCATTTATCTTGGCTGATAGTATCTTATTTTTGCATGAAATTAGTGTCTGGATTTCATTAATTCAGTTTGGCATGTTCAATTTTAGGTTGAGCAAAAATACCATTCAAAGTTCAATCAAAGATGCCAACACCTGAAAAAAGAAAAGCCTAATAAGAAACATCTAACAAGATAGAATAGAACGACTGAAAAAATCTCTTCAGTCGTTTTCATTTTATGGAAGGATGGTACGTGGCCTGTGTCCAATTAATAACATTCTGGAATTTTCCAATGATAGATGAACCCATCAGACCCTTTCTACTTGTCAACAGGCCACTTGGACTCTTAAGCTACCATCAATTATATTTTTGCCTCCCCAATTTTGTTTTCTTTTGGTTTCTTGATATTTTTGGCATGCCTATGCTATGCTTACTTCCTTATAAGAGGCATAACAGTTCTTCTCTTCCAGTATATGTAGATTTCTGTTGTCTTTTCAGTTCTCTTCCTTAAAGCTAAAACTTCCAGAACTTTCATTACAATTTGCAGTAGATTAGAGGTTCTATAGCTATGTACTACCATCCGTCTCAAGCTATAAGATTTTCAATGGTGAAGAAGAGTTTCAATTATTGGATAGAGGTAGCTCCACCTCCCATCATTTGCCCTCACAAGCCTTCAAATTCTCCCTGTTTGGAGACTATCACCGAAGAAGAGGAAGAGGAAGAACAAGATGGAGATTCATAATCTCTGAAAGGATTCTTTTTTTTGAGTGCTTGCATGCATGCATTTAATGCCTTCCTTTGGATTCATTGCCATGTTAAGATAACTCTCCATGTTAAGTTAAGATAGTACTAGGATAGAGTTCATATTTGAAGCAACTCTGTGTCTTTAGGATGTTATGTACATATGTAAGTAATAATTCTGACGGAAATTCGAATCCAAGTCACTCCAATGTTTGTGGCAAAAGCTACAGAAGCGTTTAAAATAATAATAATAAGAGTTATGTGAATTGCTTTAATGTTATTTATTTGAATAGAGTTTTTCCTGTTAAAGATATTATTGTGTGAATGTGATGTTTATACTTAGAAGATCATTTATTAAAATATCCAGATTTCGCCTAAGTCTTGCCTATGGACCCAAATGCTATGCCCAACCAAGCAGAAGCTGAAGATCATTTCTTTGCACAATATTCTGTGCAGGAGTCGTTTGTTAAAGAGAAGACTGTTGCGTGGGGTGGGGAGATGATTCATAGGAATTGTTCAAGCATCTTTTTTGCCTTTTTTTTTTCATTAACAGAAAGATCAAATAAATTAAATATTGATGAATTGCTTTTTCCTTTTAAATTTGATGGAAATTAATAATACAAATTAATGGCATTACATATCAAATTCTATATTTCAATTATTTTAGATCATCAATTCATAGTTTTTTCCCTTTAAGGAAATTAATAATACAAATTAATGGCATTACATATCAAATTTTATATTTCAATGATTCTAGATCATCAATTCACCATACATAGTTAAAAGGTTAAATTAATTAAAATTTGATATTTGATTAAAATAATAAAAAATAAAATCCAATAAAATATTTGTGAATCCGTCATGTACTATTTTAATTTTAATGGAATAACTTTTTTTAGGTATATTTTTATTTATTTATTATTTTAATATTATTAATTAAAATTTTCAACTGTACACAGTAAAGTGGGAATCCAAAACTATCTAAAAAATTCTCCACTAATATCTTTGAAGAAAAGTAATAGCTAAATTACTAGCCCAAATGCCAGCATCTTTCTTTGTTTTTGACGCATCTATTAACTTGACTTGGTATTGGCCGTGTGTCATTATGTGAAGCCAATCATGTTGTAGCAGACCTTCATGAGTTTCCTTGTTTAACCTTCAAGAAATAGCCAAATATACAATCGTCTTTAAATTTTACTTAATTATTTTATGCTGTATCTTAATTATTTTTTACTTTTTAATTTTTAATTTTTATCTATCTTATTTTTCTTACACGTTAAATAAATATGTATATTTAACTCATATTAAATTTAAATAAGTAAAAAGTAAAAAATAAAATAAAATAAAAATTTTAAAATAAAATAAAATAATTAAATAAAGTTAAAGTGAAATTATATATTTTGCCTTCAACAAATTGTTTAGCCTAACAAAACAAGACAAGTCACAAGGCTTGCTGGACGGACCGAATATGCCATAGTGGAATTCGATGTATGCCATATGTCAATCAAAGGCTCCATCCCGAGAACCAAAAAAAAGAAAAAAATCTGTCTACGAAAATGAGTGGCACTTTCCTTTACACGTTTAAGAGAGGCAGCATTACACATTTTTCATGCAATTACTTCTTACCTTCCCGATAATGTGTTTTGGCTTTTTCAGAAGTGACCACTGACTACCCAAACCACTTGCTTTACACTCCAATAATTAAGGCTTATAAAGAGGGCAATACCCCCAATACTCCACTCATCAACAACAACCCCCCTCCATAGCCAAGACAGTTTTAAGGTGTCTGTCTCAGTCTCTCGTATCATCTCTCTTTCTTGAAGCAACAGAATCTGAAAAAATGGCAAAGGGTATTACAGAAACAACAAAGTCTTTGAGTTCTTGGGTTGAAGTTGCACCAACCATTTTCATTTCTTTGCACAAGACTTCTAATTGTCCTGTTCTGGAGACCATTACAGAAGAGGAGACTGAAGACAAGCAGGAAGATCATTCATAAATCTCTGCCCCTTTATTTTTCTTTGTTTTCATCACTTGATTTGTGTTGGCTGTGAAGTTTTTTTTTTTTTTTTTAAGTCGACCAAATCATGTAACTATGGAGCTTCAAATTTTGCTCTTGCTCAATCTAGTAAAATTTCCAATGTGTTGTTTATCGCATCAAATTGAATGAAACTTTCTAATTTCCAAATTTACTTGTGGTTAAATGTAGTTCACTATGATCATTCACTACTCCTCTCAATGCAATTTCTTGAATTATTGATATGAGGTTTAAATGGACTTAATAATTTTTTTTATTCTAATTAATTCAGGTCAGGTGGATTTACACACAGAAGAACAATATTTTTTAATAATTTTAAACTAAAAATGTGTATCTTCATTGCCTAAATTGGCCTAGGAGAGAAAATTTCCATGGTAAGCAACAAAGAGAAATTTAAAATTTGGACATGTTGCTTGGCTGAGTACGTACACTACCCAAGTGCATCACAGCTAATATATAATATGATTAACCTATATTCATGAATATTAATTTATTCATATTTATTACTATTAATTAATTTCACTCAGCAATATTGCGAAAAAATCTTTTATATTGAATTCTAATTAAATCAGAACTTTTGATATACTGGAATGTAAAACAAAAAAACGATTAGTACATATTGAAATAATATTTTTTAACCGGATATGAAAAGACTTTTTTAATATCTACTATAAATTTTTACACATAAATAAAAAATTAATAATTTATTATTAAAATATAAAAATTTATATTATTTTTTATATTAAACAACTAAGTTGAGTAGTAGAAAGCATAGATTAGAAATTCACTTTTCTTGTGATCTTTTTATCACTTTAATCTAGTTTTTATCAGAATAGTAATTAATTAACCATAATAGTTTTTACTAATATTTTCTTTCAACCATTAAACTTTTCTTTTTAACTAGATCGCTTCAATGACGATTGTTTTAATAACTATCTATCATTTATATTATTATTATTATATGAACTAGGGGTGATGTATAAGAATTAAACCATAAGATCTTTTCAAATATAAACCGCACATAAAATATTTTTAAAAAGGGAAAATGTGTAAATATCCCATTGAAGTTTTACCCTACATACAGATATGCCATTAATATTTTTTATGATTTTAATGCACTATAACCCCCACAGTCCATTCCGTTTATTTTGAATGTTAACTTTGTCTATATGGCAACTGAAACCCACAACTGATGAGTTATTTTGTTTACATAGACAATGGATCCCACTCTTAAACCAATATGAACAAAAAAAATGTTAAAATTGCCAAATCAAAAAAGTGAAATCCAGTTCATGTTTTCCGGGAAGCAAACAAATGTGTCAATCACTTTACTAGCTTGGCGTCGTCTTATCCTGTTGGCATCCAGATTATTCAGGTGCATCCTGATAGTGTCAAAGACTTACTCTTTTGTGACACGGTGTTGTTGCTCCTCGTGGTGTTTAGTTTGGCCTTTTAGCTTTAACTTGAGATCAAGAATGCCTAAATCAAACAAAAAGTAAAATAAAAACCAAGGCAAGAGATGTGTATGTGTGGAAAGATAATTCTATCTAATTAATCCATCATATGTGTTCGTTTGCTAAAGAGACAATAATATGAGTCATGCTTGTCATATGTATGTTGAATTGTTGCTTCAGAAATAATACTACTACTGATACGGTTGTGGATGATTTTTATTTTTTTATGTTTTTTGTTTAGTGTTGTGGGAAGGAGGATGATTTTGATAAGGAAAATGGTGAAGGAAATGGGGGCGACTTTGCATTTTATTTGGTCAATGAAATTCTGGAGAATGGGTGTGTTTTGGACAATCTCTATGATAGCCTCATATTTCCATTTGTTTTTCCATGAGATGTTTGGTCACACCTGTCACCATTATCCTTGTCATTCCTTTCTTAAAAACAGACTTGCCAGACCCTTTTGCATTAAAGTATCTTGTCCATTCCACAATCACATTCATCCAAGCTACCATTTTCTTCTGTCTGCTGCAGAATAAATCAATTTTAAAATGAAATATTATATCCTTTTTTTTTTAATTTGTACTCATTGCTATTGCATGCTACATCTGGTCTTGGTGAGGTTGCCACTTATGCACTTTCAAGGGAAGGTTTCTTCGTTGTTCTTGGCACTTTACTGCTCTTTTTTGTTTATTTTTTCTTCTCCTTTCAACTCATAATTTTTTTTGCTACTTCTAACAACAATCTGATAAATGAGCAACTACTAACATGTGAATGATAAATTGAAATTTAGTTGTTTGAGTGAGGTTTCTAATAATTTAGGGATTTCACATTTTTTGGGTTGTTTAGATTTAGGGATTTCTTTTTTTTTTTGAACGATAGGTTTAGGGATTTCACTTTTTTGATTTAGGAATTTTGACATTTTTTGTTGCTGTGGAGTTTAGGAGTAGGACCCATAGTCCATGTAAGCAAAATAACTCATCAGTTGTTGATCCTAGCTACTATATAGACAAAGTTAATGTTCAAAACAAATAGAATGGAATATGGGGGGTTTTTAACTTCGTTTTTAGAACGTTAATGGTGTATTAAAACCCTAAAAAATATTAATGACATATATGCACTTGGGGTAAAACTTCAATGGGGTTTCCCTTTTAAAAAATGGTGTTAACTTATTAAGCCTTTAAATATTGGTCTTTCAAAATTTTTTCTTTTAAAAATGAATCACTTTCCTTTTTTTCAAGTGGTTTCTTCTTTCTCGACATTTTTTTACTATCATTTTTTTCTCAACAGTTTTCTATTGTCTTTATTTTTCTCAATATTTTTTATTGTCTTTATTTTTTTCAACGTCTGTCTCAATTTTTTTTCTCAACATATATTTTCTCAATGTTTTCTTTTTCTTCAAAATTTTTTTCGTTGTTTTCATTTTTTTCAAACATCTTTTTTACTTTCACTCTTTCTCAATTCAATTCAATTGTAGTATTTTGTTTTTTTTTTTTTAATTTTTGGAACTAGTAACTTCAATTAAAATCTATATCTTTTTTTTTTCTTTTTCTTTCTTCAATTGAATGATTATGAGTTAAACATCTTCAATTGTTGTAACAACACGTAATAAACAAAAATTTCCCCTTTTATGTTCTTAAAGAATAAGAATTTTTATTTTTTATTAATTTGATTTGTTTATTAACATGCCTAACAAGTTTTATGTTCTTATTTGTTATTTTTTGTTATATGTTGTTTTTTTTGTTTGTTGATTGTTGCTCTTTCATTAAGGCCAAAAATAAAATTAAGGCCATAAATAAAATTTTTACTTTTATTAGTATTAATAATAAAAATAATAATTTTTCAATATATTTCATAATTTTTTTATGTTATTTTTTTTTGTTTTTAAAGAAAAACAACAAAAACCAACTAATGGAAACAACTAAAAATAACAATTGAAACAAAAAAATAACAAAAATCAATAAAATTTTACAATTGTTGATTTGTATTATTTTTTCAATTGTTTTTTTCATTATTAATAATAAAATTAAGGCCATAATTTTTTTTACTTTTATTAGTATATAAAAAATAATAATTTTTTTGATATATTTCACTATTTTTTTTATTTTTTTGTTGTTATTTTTTTATTTTTAACAAAAATCAACAAAAAATTACTGTTGTTGATTTTTGTTGTTATTTTTCTAGTTTTTTTTTTCATTATTAATAATAAAACTAAGGTCATAAATAGAATTTTAATAATAAAATTAAGGCTATAAATAGAATTTTTATTTTTATCAATATCAATAATTTATTTAATATATTTCATAATTTTTTTGTTGTTTTTATTGAAAAAATAATTATTGAATACTATAGGTAATTTTTAGTTCAATTAGTTTAATTTTCAAATTCTATATTATGAAACAAATAATGATTGAAGACTATGAATAATTTTTAGTTTAATTAGCTTAATTTTTACATTCTAAATAATAGTAAGTTTCAAATTTGAAAAAAAAGGTATTTAGAAGGAAGGCCACAATTAAACAAGAAAAAGAAGCAAAACATTTTTGAAAACACGACGATTAACTTGGCACATTCGTGTAATTAAACCTTAAATCATTACATTTCGTGGCAAGACTATCAAACTGGAGTCTTCAAGGCATTAGCCTCTGAACCATTAAACCTGAATTATACAAGATGCATAATTAACAAAGTGGAACATAGATAGAGAGCTTAAATTTGGCATAAGACTTGCTTTTTTTGAAAAAAAAAAGGAAATGAAGTTCCATTAAACTTGATTAAGAGTTATAAGTACAGACTGATCAATTAAGGAAAAGATAGTATAAATAAATTACTAAAATTTATAAGTATTGATATAATAGAACAAAGAAGTAAATTAAGTCTTGTTGATAATGAATTTTGTGACTTCTCTTTTCATGAAATCTATTAAACTGAATAGGTAAAAATTTTATAGAAGGATTAAGTGATTGCATCAATGTGAGAACACCATCAACTCACTGTAACTAGCAAATCAATTAGAAAAAAGTTTAGATCCATCAAGCTCATATGATAGATCAAGAAAACACAAAATATTAATAGATCAAACTACTAAAATATCAAAATAATAAATTTATCTACTAAAACCTTAATAAATTGAGGTATCATAAACAAAATACAATAGATTTACCATAGATCTATAAAATATATAAGAAAAAATAAAAAAATAAAAAGAAGAAAGAGGATGTGATTTTGGCCAAAAATACCTCAAAAACCCATTATAATAAGAAGGAGGTTTTGTGTAGACAAATGGATTAGTAATAACAAATAAGGCTTGCTTGATACAGAATATATAAATCAAATACATGATACACTTTGTAGTTTCACTTCATTATACAAATTACTTTTTTAATGCTAAACAAACAAACAGATACATAAAAAAACAAAATATTAAAAAAGATCTTTCATATGATATCCCTATATTGATCTTTAACCAAAATGGTTAAAGATTTTAGTTATTGGATTGAAGTTGCATAAACCCTTTTCATTTCTCTGCACAAAACCTCAACTAAGTATCCTGTGCTAGAGACTATTACTAAAGAGGAGACTAAAGATCATTAAGAAAATGTTGACCTTTGCATGATTAATCCATTAAATTTGACTTTAACAAATAATTTGAGTACTAATGATTTTGCTTAAATGTGTATTAGTATTAGATTATTAAGTTCAAGAAAATTGCAATCATGGCTACTTTAAGTGATGAAACACATTTGAGGCACTTTGAATAAAGTTTAGAGACATTCAAGTCTTCAAATACAACCCTTATGAAGTGCCACTTAAACTCAAGAATCATTGGAGTTAAAATTGAAACATTAAAAGGTCAATTGTGAATTTAGGTTGCTGCTCACGAGCCTCTTGGTCGTGAAGAAGCTAATGAGCTCAAAGGTCCGCAAGCTTTCCTCTAGTGCCTTGTAGATTTCCAAACTCTACGCCACTCATAGGTGCCACTCACGGTTATGAGCCGCCTATGAGGAGACACTGCTAATCCCCCAATAACTACTTTGCCTCTAATGACTATATTTTTGTATGGCTCATGATCATGACCATGAGCAGTGATTTTCTTATAAAAAGTAAACTTACATTAAATGAGTTATGAAGGTTCTTAAGAGTTGATCAATGGTCTCTAATAGCTTGGAAAATGTTAGTTGGCTATAAATACTTGAAGAAAAACCTCATTTAAGAAGTTAGATATCTTTGCAACAAATCACTCTCTTAACATGTACTCTCAAAGCTTAAAATTCTCTTTGTATTTAATTCTTTATGAGTGTTGGTTATGAGTTAGAGATAGGCCTTAATCTTAATATAATTCTTAAGATAGATTAGAAGAAAAGTGAGGTTACACTCTAAAGGAATTGATTTAAGTGTTTGTCCATCAAAACACTTGGGTTTGTGTTTGTGGTTAGAGCTAAGCCTTGTATAAAAGCTTATTGTTATAAGGTTTAGAGTTGATCCATAAAACTCTTGTAGACTTAATATTTATGAATAAGAATGGTGTGGGTGTTGAAAATCCTAAGTTGGGGATAAGTTAGGCGGAGATATAAATTCATTTGTAAATCGAACTTAAAACTTGTGTTGTTGATTTTTTCTTTTGCTTCTTCATCTAAACTCTTCTTTAATCCTTAATTAAGTTTTAATTTTCTCTTAAGTTTGCCTTATTCACCCCCTCTCCAGGGCCTCTTTTAGAATATATGATTTATCGCATCTTCCCAAATCCTATCTTTCTTTGTTTGGTCACTTTTTAATTTATTTTTATGGTTTTGATTTTTAGGTGGATCTATCAAGTGATGTAATTCTCCTTCAATTTCCTTATTGTCCATTGTAGTCAAAATTGTCTACGCATGTTCACTGTGTCAAATTATTAAATGGAACTTTAATTTTCTAAATTTTAAATATAGTTTAATCTTGATTGTTAGCTACATATGTTTATATTCTTATAAATGAAATTTCTGTGCAGGCTTCATGTAAAAATTATGTCAACTCTACTACCAATAATTGTTGAAATAAGTTAGCAAAGACTGCTCCTGTGATATTTTAAATTTGAGTCGTGATATATCCAATCATGTTAAGTTATTTGTTGAGAGATTTTTACCACTTTTATAGTTCTATCTAAGTTGAATTAGATTGATTAGAATCCACTGAGCTCTGTATATCTATGAATTGAAAAAAATTCATGATTTTAATCATTTAATTACTAGCCTGATCCCATACTTATGATCAATAATGTTGAAATAAACACTTAAAGAAGGCAAATTCAATGTGAATTACAAAAATATTAGCAATGTAAATTACTAATGGAGAGTGTCGTCATCATATAAAATTGGATTTGTTTATATGTTATGATAAATTTGAATTTGCCTAATGCTTTTTTTTTTTTCATTATAAGCAAAAGGTAATATATATAACCAATTTCCAAAAAACAAAAAAATTACCAAAACCCATATAAGAACTAACTAGAAACATTTTATAGGGAATAAATTAATTATGCAATATTAAAAGAATATAAGGGACAGTAAAAATCTAAACCCTTGAATAAAAAAAGAAAGTGAAATCCAAACCCAAAACCCACTCATTTCTCAAAAACACCAAAACAAAAAATACTTTAACTTTATGCGTTCAAACCCCAATCTTTGCTGCAATGGACCACATATGCTATAATGGAAATCCATGGACCGCATTTGCTACAATGGAAATCCTTCTTCCACACCTCAAACATTTTGCAAATCTGTCGAAATAGAATAATAAAAAACTCAAATCACCTCAACCATTTCACTAATCAGTTAATCGCAAAAGTGCAATCAACCATTTCACATTGCAAATTTATTTGTAAAATTACAATCGATTAAAAAATAAACCATTTCATAAATCTATCGCAATACCTGTTAGTGATCGATTTGTAGATAAGGTTTGAGCATTTAATTTGTCATTTCTCAAAAACACCAAAACCTAAAATAATTTTACTCTTTGTGTTCACACCCTAATCTTTGCATTGCATACGGCTAGCCATGGGCTACTTTGGACTTAGAACTGGCTTGGTCAAAATCAAGACTGAAATCGATCAAACAAAAAATCAGCTCAAACCAACCCAAAATCGAGAGAAAGACTAGTTCAGGGCCGATTTCACTTCCTATAGAATTGGAATCGAAACTGACTTTGACTGGGATGGGGCTGGTTACGGGTTTGGTTCAACCTAAGAATCAGTGGTTCATGAATTGGAACCGTCAGTTCTTGAACCGTAGTCACCCCTACCACTACATTCAAACCTTATCTACAGATCGATCACTAACAGGTATTGTAATTGATTGATTTGTGAAATGGTTTATTTTTAACCGATTGTAATTTTACAAATAAATTTACAATGTGAAATGGTTGATTTTACATTTGCAATTGATTGATTTGTGATGGTTGAGGTGATTTGATTTTTTTATTATTCTATTTTAACAGATTTGCAATTAATTGATTTGCGAAATGGTTGAGGTGTGAAAAAAGGATTTTCATTGCAGCAGATGTGGTCCATTACTGCATATCATCTCCTAGGATGCGTTTTGGCAACATTTAAGTGAGTGTTTTGTAAGGAAAAATCTCACTACTTTTTTTTTTGACAAAAGAAATATATATTAAATTAGAACAAAATATGTAAGTCCAAAGGTATATTTGAGATCCAATCAGGATTTAGGAATCCACTTAACGCAATCCAATTACCTTGAGATTTTTTTTTGAGATACAATCAGGATCTATCTAAATTCCATTTTTTTTAACAAGCTCAAGCATGCATGGTGGTGGTGATCCTAATTTGTGTGTTGCGTGTAGTGTGATTGTGATTTGTGTGCTAAGTGAATGATGTAACACAATCAATACAATCATGATCTATCTAAATTCCACTTTTTTTAACAAGCTCTAGCATGCATGGTGGTGTTGCTAATTTGTGTGTTGTGTGTAGTGTAATTGTGATTTATGTGATGAGTGAATGATGTAATATGCTTTCGAAATAAGTTACTAGGCTTTTGAAATAAGTTACTATGCATGGTGGTGTTGCTAGTTTGTGTGTTGTGTGTAGCGTGATTGTGATTTGTGTGATGAGTGTGATGAGTGAATGATATAATAATGCTTTTGAAATAAGTTACTAGACTTTTGAAATAAGTTACTTAAAAAGAAACATAGCATATATCAGTAAGCAGTTGGAGAACATATTTTGTGTTGGTCTATAAATTTTTTATTTGAACTATTGATATTTAGAGTTTATCAACTTTAATTATTTTGACTTGATCCGGATAAAAATTAAAATTTTGATACAGTGGAATATAAAATAAAAAAAAAGATTACTACATATTGAAAGAAAATTTTTTTCTAACAAGATATTTAAGACTTTTTTACCATCTACTATAATTACTTACACATAAAAAAAATTAATAATTAATAGAAAATATAGATTAGAAATTCATTTTTGTTGGGATCTTTCTCTTTCTTTAATCTAGTTTTTATCAAAATAGTAATTAATTAACCATAATAGTTTTTACTAATATTTTCTTTGAACCATTAAACCTTTTTTTATTGGATCACTTAGATGACCACGTTTTAATAATTATCTATCGTCTATATTAGTGTTATTATAGACTAATGGTCAATAAATATATATGAAAATTTTTAGAATTTAAATCTTATATTTTAATTTCTTTTAGAAATTAATTAATTACTATTTAACTACTCTTTTGCTGCTGCTACTATGAGATGCATGATTAAGAGTGGAACATACTATGAGATGCATGATTAATATAGTGGAACATAAATAGAGAGCCTAAATTTGGCATAAGGGTTGCTTGATACAGAATATACAGATCAGATGAAATACATGATTTTCTCTATAGTTTCACTCCATTATACAAATTACTCTTCTAATGCTAAAGAAAAAACAAGCAAACAAACAAACAAATAAAAAAAATTAAAAAGATCTTTCATATCATATCATATCATATCCTCGCATTGAGATTCCAAATTTTAAAGTTAGGAAAGTGCATGGAGGGTTCTATTACACGTTTTAGAATGTCTCTTGCCCCATATTATTTGTATGACCACTTCACTGCCATATTTATCACATGTAGTTTAGCTTTTTCAGTACAGTGACACCAAACCTTTTAATTATTTCTAAACAATCTTTGATACTGTTTTGTGTTGAATAATTTATGGATTATAAAAGGCCTAATCTTACCCACTTCAAGACCCAAGAAAACTCCATAGCTAAGGTGTCTTAGTTTCCACAATCATCTAGCTAGCGATCTTTCTAGTAAGACAGCAGCAACTACATATCTTAAATGGCCAAAAAGGTTAAAGATTTTAGTTCTTGGATTGAAGTTGCGCCAACCCTTTTCATTTCTTTGCATAAAACCTCCACTAAGTATCCTGTGCTGGAGACTATCACTGAAGAGGAGACTGAAGATCATTGAGAAGATATGATTCATCACATCTTTGTTTGTTTGGTCACTTTTTAACTTGTTTTTTGTGGCTGTGATTTTGAGGTGGATCTATCAAGTGATGTAATTGTCCTCCAATTTTCTTATTGTTCATTGTAGTCAAAATTGATTATGCATGTTATGTTCACTGTATCAAATTAAATGGAACTTCAATTTTTCTAAGTTTGATCTTGACCATTGGCTACATATGTTAATATTCCTATGGATGAAATTTTTGTGTAGGCTTCATGTGAAAATTAATTTGTTACTATCAACAATTATTTGAATTAATTAGCAAGAGTTGTTCTCACTTAAACTATACTTTAAATTTGAAACTATATATATATAATTACGTTAAGTTAATTATTAAAAAAATTTTACAACTCATCTAACATCTAATTTAATTCAAATGAAATTATATTAATTAAAATCTAATTAATTTTATTTAGATAAAATTATATTAATTAAATTTAATAAACTTTATTTAGCAGTGATTTAGACAAACACAAAAAATTAAGTCTACTCTCTTAATCATTTCATTACAAGTCTAGTCTCATACTTATGAGCATTAATGTTGAAATCAATACTTAATGAAGGTAAATTTATTGTGAACTTAAAAAATTATCAGCTATGTAGATTACTAATGGAGAGTGGCCTCATCTTATATAATTGGATTTGTTTCTTTAATACAAAATATGTTGCGAGAAAGTTAAATTTGCCTAAATGATGTATGTATATTTATATATTTTACAAGCAAACGGTAACATATATAACCGCACTAATTGAAGTTGGGGAAAAAGAATTTCCCTTTGGCACCAAACCACTTAAATTTAATATTGCCGACAAAAAATTTATACAATTAATCTTGTCTTTATTGTTGTTGTATATTCAAAATAATGCAATCATCATTCATTAAGACTATTATTGTATTATTAAGTTAATAATTAATTTAATTAGTCTTAATCCACATCAATCTTACAAATAACTAATAATTTTTTAGTTGATCATCAAAAGAAATAATTAATTTGTACTTAACTATCCCTCAAATTTTAATATAGAAACGAAATAGAATTCATTATAATCAATGAAATCAAATATTGTTTTCGCTCAAATAATGTTTCGAATTCTAGTATTGGTACATGCAATTGGATTGAATTAATTATTCGAAAATTTATATCACTTTTGTGGTCATATTCAAATCAAATCCAATTAATTAAAACCAATTAATTTCTCAATAATTGTAGTTTAGAAGAAAAAATTATTGGGCTTTGTATTAATTACTATATGAACAAGAAAAAGAAGCATATATATGCTTTGCCGATCTTTTGGGACATTCAATGAATCTATTGGCTGAACTTCTACGTTTTGCTTGTCTTTCTCTTCTTGTGATAGGCATGATTTATTTTTTTCTCTTGGCAGAAACTTTATCCAAAATCTCCTTCCCTTTTCCGGATTTATTCGTGCTAGTTCTTGCAAGAAAAATAGTGCACTTATTTGAACATAATTGAGTTTCACAATTTTTTCCAAAAAGAAATTGAGAAGAGAAAATATAAAAATTAATATTTATTGCAGTGATAGAACTTCTTTACCAAGCATATCAGCGAAATAATTTTAAAAATTTTAATCTAAATTTATTATATTTTTATATACAAAAATATTTTCTTGGTCATATATTTAATGTAATTTTTTTGATTTAAAACATCAGTGTTGCTATTGAATTTTAATTAATCTAATTTGATTCGAATAATAAAAAATTTTCTAACAATTAATTTATTTATTTTTTTAAAATTTTTATTGAGCCGAAAAAAGTGTATTTGTTTAAGAATTTAATTAATTAATTAATAAGTCACATAAATGCATGACAAATACCATATCCAACTAAAAACTAATCTTTTCATTTTTCTTAAATAAAATTTCACTTCTAATCTTATATATAAAAATAAATAAATTTTATACATAGAAAAATGAATAGTGAAAAAAATTTATTCTATTTATAGGTCCATTTAATTTGAAGTTTAAATTAAATAGTTATTTAATATAAAAATTACGAGATAAAATATAGGAATTTAATTGGTCAAATATATAATTTCATCCATAATTTTATTCAATTATTTTATGTTACATTTTAATTTTAATTTTATTCAATTTTTTTTAATTTTAATTTTAATTTATTTAACCTATTTTATATATTAAATAAATATTTATATTTAACTCACTCTAAATTTAAATAAATAAAAAAATATAAATTAAAATATAAAATTTAATAAAATAAAAGTTAAACTGTGATATAGAATAATTAGGTGAAGTTTATAGATAAAATTATGTGTTTCCGGCGAGTTGAATTAATTTATTTCACATGAGAAAATATAAAAATGAAAGCAGACAACCGACCAACTACAGTAGCGGCTAGCCAATAAAATTTTCCTTCCATGACTCAACATGTACACGACACGTGGACAATTACCAGCCAGGAGTTTTTTTCAATTAATGCCAGTAAATTCTATTCCTTTGTCTGACTATAGCAATAATAATCAATTTTACATTTTAGTTAATTATTAATTGTTTTTGATTTTGGTACGTAGCTATGATTGGTGGCGGCTGTGGGACCATGGAAACGTGGCATGAAAGAAGTGGTTGAAAGAATGAACGGCGATGGATGCGGGTTGGACTGAGTCGGATGGACGGTCGTAGGTGGCTAAATAGATGATGACTTATGGTCGGTATGGTGGCCCATCACCACGTCACTACCACTCTGTGATTATGTCCTACATCTGCAGTAACCACGTACAATGTTGGAGACACGTGTTATTTTATCTGTATTCACAATAGAAACGACGTCGCATTGCTCTACGGTTTTTCCTTAAACTAGATTAGAGTTTTTTTTTTATTATTTTTTTATGGCATGAGAGTGGAGGGGTTGAGGGGATTCGATCATCCTTATAAGTGTTTTACCATGTGGATGAGAGATTTTTGCCATCACATCTACAGGCGGGGTGGACAACTAGATTATAGATTTAAAGATGATAAATTTTGTGATTTTTAATTTTACCTTTAGGTTAACACAAAGTTAAACTCAATAATTTACATAAATCAATTAAATTTAAGATTAAAAATAAATGAAAAGTCTTACCTATTTTGTATGTATTATATCATAAGTTAAATTTATAACATGTATTTTAAATGTTTAATACCTTACTTATAAGAATATGATACATAATTTTTAATCTAAAATTATCGTATTTAAAGTTTAATGAACTTTGATTAAATTTAAATGGATCATATATAAAAATTCAAAAATAAAATTGAGCTAAATTTAAATTGCAGTTTAAGACAAATATTAATATATTACAAGTTTGTAATTAATTCCTTAGAATACGTAAATATTTTTTTTAAGAAAAGAAATATGTGTAAAACTATCTAAATATAATGGAAAATACCAAGAATTAATTAGATAAAACTCGTGGCACCCTTATTTGCTTTGTGTTACTTTTATTATAGCCGATTGAAAAGAAGCATGCTTGCTAGGTTAGAAGTTCCACCATGTTCTCAATCAAAATACACATCTTTTCTTGGCATTTGGTTAAAGAAAGTAACATTTAATGTACACACAGCCAAATCACATGAACGTTCATATAGGATGTGGAGCTAATATTAATTTACAAGAATTGAACCACCATTAGAACTTACTCGAACTATATCTTTTTATGGTCTATAGCCAAATGAGAAAAAGCCACACAAGCAACCACATCAAGAACAGTAGTAATGTAGGGTCATGTATAAAGTGCAAGAAAACCATATGTTCATCTAAATGGGGCGGCAAAGCTAAGTTAATTTAACACTCACTCTTCTCATTAGTCAAGACACATACCCCCCCCCATAAATACCCCCCTTCACTTGCACACACTCCCACCACCACACACACTCAAGCCAATAGCATCATCATCTCTATTTGCCTTTCTTTGCTCTCAACCTTTGTGTTACCAACAAATTTTGCACTTCAGCTATTATGGGCAAGGACATTGAAGTTGGAGGCCATGGCGGTGAGTTCCAAGCCAAGGACTACCATGACCCGCCACCTGCACCGTTGATCGATGCCGAGGAGTTGACCAAATGGTCATTTTATAGAGCTATAATTGCTGAGTTTATTGCCACGCTCCTGTTTTTGTACATTACTGTGTTGACTGTTATTGGTTACAAGAGCCAAACTGACCCTGCCAAGAACAGTGATGCTTGTGGGGGTGTTGGCATTCTTGGCATCGCTTGGGCCTTTGGAGGCATGATATTCATTCTTGTTTACTGTACTGCTGGTATTTCAGGTGAGTACTAGTAGCGATAATCCAATATTGAATACGTTACATGTCTGCAGATGCAAGTTTTGTGTTCTAATCAAGAAATGCTCTGATTGTGCAGGTGGACACATTAACCCGGCTGTGACTTTCGGGTTGGTTATGGCAAGGAAAGGTGTCTTTGGTGAGAGCTATAATGGTACATGGCAGCTCAGTGTCTAGGTGCAATTTGTGGATGTGGGCTGGTGAAAGCATTCCAAAGTGCCTATTACGATAGGTATGGTGGTGGAGCTAATGAGCTTGCTTCTGGATACAGCAAAGGAACTGGACTTGGAGCTTGAGATTATTGGTACTTTTGTTCTTGTCTACACTGTCTTCGCTGCTACTGATCCAAGAGAAATGCCAGAGACTCTCATGTTCCTGTATGTACTAACCACAAATGCACTGAAAATGAAATTGGAATCATCTACTAAATTTTCTATTCTTGAAAATTACAGGTCTTGGCTCCACTTCCAATTGGATTTGCTGTGTTCATGGTTCACTTGGCCACAATTCCAATCACTGGCACTGGAATCAACCCAGCAAGGAGTTTTGGTTGCTGCTGTGATCTACAACGAGGACAAGGCATGGGATGACCATGTACGTATTTAATTTTTTTTTTTCTTCTGATGGGATCTATCAAAAACCAAGAGATTAAGTTTTAGTAACATTTTTCATCTTCTTTTTTCAGTGGATTTTCTGGGTTGGGACCCTCTTCATTGGTGCTGCAGTTTGCTGCTATCTACCATCAATACGTGTTGAGAGCATCAGCTGCTAAGGCCCTTGGATCATTCAGGAGCACTTCCAACATATAACAATATTGCAAGAATTCTCTTTGCAGGATCTATGTTCACCACAAAATGTGATCCTTTTATGAAGGATATGGTGCCTTTTAATTATATGTACATTATTACTATTATGCATTATCTTTGTGTTATGATCATTGAGTGTGTGCTTGGGGTTGGGCACTTGCTTTTAATTTGTGCCCAAATGTTGTATCCACTTTCTGCATTTCCATTTTAGTGGCTTTTGTACTCATGATGGTGATGATGTTGAAAAAACAATTATCAACAAAGTGCTCTGTGTCCAATTTCATCCTATCTCTATGAAACTTCATTAAGAAAATTGAGAACATTGTAGTTGGTATTTGCCATTGATGCGGACTTTTATCTAACCATATCCAAGCGCAATCACTTCAAGAATTAATTCTTTAATTGTAAGCTAACATTTTTTTTATTGTACAAACTCATTGCTAATCCATGACATAATTAATTTATAATTTTCCATGATCTTATGTTAATTTTGTCTCTATTTCAGTTTAATTTGTGTGTTCCTAAGCTAAGGTGTTAAAAGAATTTTATTCTTTTTATGGGTTTATTAATTTAAAATTTTAAAACAATTAGAATTTTTTGAAAAAATTAAAATTTTTGTGATTATCAAATATTTAAAATATTAAATAAAAATAAAATAAAATAATTTATGAAAATATAAACCATTTGAGCAATTTAATTATCTGCAGACAGAAAAAAAAAATTGCAATAAAAAAAATTTGCGTGCTCCTAAAAAATTATATTTAATTGGTTCCATATCCAAGGCCAACTTTCATGCCCTATGTGTAATCATATTGTTTAAAAGTAATCTAAATGATCAATCATAAACTCCTGTTCAATATTTATGTAATTATGTTTAAATAAAAAATAATAAATATATACAAACTTAATTAAATTTTATTAAGTTTATTATTTAATTGAGTTGAATATTAAAAAATTGAATTCAACTTTAGTAGTCCGAATTGGAACTCGACTCAATTATTATTAAATTAATTTTATTTTTTACAAAATTAATCTCAAGTACCTAACTAGTTGGCTTGAATTGATTCCACCCAAAGTATTCACTAGGCAATTTGATCAAATTTACTCCTCCATGAGAAATATTTATCTTCATTAGAGCATTTTGGTAGAAGTCAAGAACATAACTTATAAAAAAGA
>CANTUR010001011.1:0-47264 GCA_947683625.1 Mallotus nudiflorus
CGGATTCGAAAAAATTTTCGTTCCCTAGAGTCGGTCATGGCCCCTGTTTTGGGTCATGACAAAAGAAAACTCAAGTAAGTGATTTACATAATAAAGTCAAAGCCGAAGAAATCTGACGGATAGGTCTACTGCTGAGGTCTGAAGAAGAGGACTCTCCTGTAAAACATCAACGGAGGGGAGTCAGACCTCACTGAGTGAATTATTATAATATATATACATACATAGCTAAATGTTAAATGCAGACACTCAAAAGTATATATAATAAACATATATACAAGCAAATACACACAGATGCAAAGAAAATCATTTTAATACTGAAAATCATCAGTTTATGAAGGATCAAATAGAACCCTAAATGATCGCAATCTCAATACCAATAGAAAGTACTCTAGCCATATAGGCTCACTTAAATCCAAGTAAATCACTTATTCCATTTTGGACAGTAGATTGGCCCCAAGACACTAAGTCAATCGAGCTCCAGCAATCTGACTATCAGTGTGATTAGCCCTGAGACACTAGGTCAACCGAGCTCCAGCAATTACACTATCAATCACATCAATCTCAATCAAATCAATATCAATCAATCATAATCACCACAATTAATTTTCACTTAGCTCTAATCTAATGCACCGGTACGTACACAGTCCTAGTACTGCCCACTAGGAAGTACATTCTATCGATATCCTTCATTTATATTAAAACATACATTCAGAAAAATAAATAATGCATAATGACATTTAAAATAAACAAATAAACCATATATATACCAGAAATATACCTAAAATAAATTAAGTATATTTTAGGTATATATACGTATAATAAATTCAATTAAATCATGTAATATACTCAAAATCAACTAATAAGATATTTAAACATAATTCGAAAGTAAATCACAAATAAAACATGCTTTTATTTTAAAATATACCAAAGGTATACTAAAAATATACCTAATATATACTTAAAAATTCAATAAAGTAATTATGTAGAATTTACATTTAAAACATATAATTTCTAAAACATGCAACCTAAAGCAATGCATATATATCATAATAACTCACAGTTGTGCACTCCTTAAGACGTGTCCAACGGGCCTGGTCCACTAGGCCTCGGTCTCGGCGCAACTAATAATAAAATAATAACACGAAAATCAGAATAAATCTAACTTAGACTTCTAGAGACTCGATCTAGAATTCTAAACACAAACAGAGAATAGAAATTTGATCCGAATGTCATGTTTTACGAGAATTCTACCAAAAATTTGACAGAACCTCCTCTGTAAAACAAACATCTCTCTACTTAAAAAGTAGAGCCGGTCCTACAAGAAAAATACACTTCGAATAAAATTCTCACAATTCCTCCGTCGGGATCCCAAATTGTAATTTCCACCGACCGAGGTCCACAATTCACCACAAAATACAATAAAATATATTAAAATCCAATAAGTTCCAAAAAAAACCCTTTAAATACCAAAATATAGCAATTTAAACATTAAAAACACCAAAAGTAATTATTTTACCGATAATTACTTAAAAACCCTAATATTAATAAAAATCAATATTTCTCGATAAATTCACAAATATTAATAAAAATTCATTTTATATATCCAAATTACTTAATTAGTCCAAAAACATATTAAAAATTACTATAAATCCATTTATTTACAAAAATAGTATATTATATTTAATTTAAGAATAATTTTTGAAAAATGGTATTAATTAGTTAAAATTAGTAATAATTTGTAAAAATCATTTTTATACCTCAAATAATTATTAAAACCAATTAAATTTAATATTTAACCAAAATCATTACCAATTTACCAAAAGACCCCTAGTATGCAAAAATACACATAAAATACTAAAAACATTCAAAAATTCAATAAAAATTATATAATTACTCAAAAATTATTTTCTCAACATATTATTCACTAAAATCCACAAATACACTTAATTACCAATTATTTCTAACTAAATATATATTTAACCTATATTTTTAAAATTGACATAAACTAAATATAATTATAAAAATTACACAAAAATCACAAAAATTGTAAATTAAATTCTAAAATTAATATCAACCACCAAAAACACCAAATATCACAATTTCATAATTTATTAATTAATTTAAGAAAATTATAAAATAATAATAAAATAATAAAAAATTAACAAAAATCAAAATAAATTCCAAAAATTACACAAAAATTCTAGGATGTAGATTAAGCTATAGGAATCAACTTTTGTGAAGGAATTTCTCATGAATCACAAGGAATCAAGCTCAAAAAATTCAAGAAACCAAAAATGGCTGAAACTTAAAATTGATCACCACTGAAATCTAGGCCAAACCAAGTGAAACAAAGCTTAGAAACACACTCACCGGCAAGAAAGGAAGAGAATGGGACTGGCGGTGTCAAAAACAGTGATCGAAATCGTGAGGAACGGAGGTGGTGAGAATTTTTGATTTCTCGGCCAAATCGAGCTTCAACGGGGGCGGAGAAGGGAAGAAATGGCGACGGAGCTGGCTGGAGGAGGAGGTAGAGGTCCGAGAGGCACACCAACGGTGGCTGGTCAGAGTTGCAACAACGGTGATGGTGAGGGGGAGAGGAAGGAGAAGGGTAAGTTTTTGTAATTTAGGTATATATATATATATATATATATATATATATATATATATATATATATATATATATATATATATATATATATATATATATATATATATATAAACTCATAAAATAAAGTTCAATAATGTAATTCATTAAAATAATAATATTAAAATATTAAAGCACTAAATTAAAGATTAATAAAATACTATTTCCCGAAATAATAATTTAAAGACATGTATTTACGTAAAATATATTAATTAAATGCAAAATAATAACGATAACAATTTTTTCAAGATAATGAAATAATTAATTATTATTTTAAAATTATTAACACTGCATATCCTATTTCATATTAAAATAATTTAAAAACTCGGGTTATGACAATTACCCATATGTCCCAATTTACAAAACCCACCAACTGCACGTGAGTCCAGAAAAAATATTGATTTTGGCACCGATGAAGAGAATGCAACACAAGCATATTCATTTTTGAACTCCCAAATACCACACCATATTCAACTCAGGAAGAGTTCGAAAATATTACCCCCACCAATGAACCAGTAGAAGCAACTTGTAATATTCCGAATTTTTAAATATTTTTTTACTGCATCAGGATATGCAGTGTTAATAATTTTTGTATATATTTATGAAATTTTTAAGAGTTGTTATTTGTTTAAAGCTAATTTTAATTATTTTACATTATTTTAAGTACTTTACGTAAAATTTTCCCGAAAATTGTATTTTCGGGGAAATAGACACATAAATAATTTAATACTATTTATTTTGACTAGTTTTATGAATTTGCATGAACTCATATATAATTTTAAAATGCTAAAATAAATTTTATATATGTGTATTTATTTAAATTAATTAGAGCTTAATTAATTTCCTTAATTTTTTTATTTAATTTTTATATTAATTAATTAATTTTAAGTGTATAAATTATTAAATATAATAAAATATTTATGTGGTGAATATCATTTGTGTGTGGGATTATATTATTATAATATATATAAGATGGATATATATATATATATATATATATATTTATATATATATACACGTTTTTTTTAAACAAAAAAATCAAAGTTGCCTTATTTACGATTTTGCCCCTCCCTTCATCTTCTTCCTCCCAACACGTTTTCAGCCATTTCAAGCTGGTTTTCTTTGCTGTCACTGTGGTTTCCGGTGTGTCACCTTCCCTTCCAACCATTCCTGATGTCCCAAGCTCCCATTTCCGGCGTTGTTTGGCCGGATTTTCATCAAGAGGCCGAAAGTTGCTCCTAACTCCGATCAAGCACTTTCCGGCCACCAAATTCAATGCCGTTAGTCTCTATCTTCTCCTTGAAATCTGGTGAGTTTGATTCCAAGCTTTGTTTCACTTTATTTGGTCTAGAATTGCTTAGGTTTCAATTTCTTCATTTCAGCCATTTTGGGTTTCAAATTTTTTGTAGCTTCAATTTGATTGATTCATGAAAAATTCCTTCACAAACTTTGTTCCTGGAAGATTAATATACATGCTGTAATTTTTTTTAGAATTTTTGGAATTTATTTTAATTTTTGTGAATTTTTTATTATTTTATTAATATTTTCTAATTTTCGAAAATTAAATAATTTCTATAATTCTATAATTTCAATTAAAAATAAAAATTACAAATTACAAATAATATTTATGGTGACATTGTGTTTTATGTTGAAAAGAATTATAGAAATTTATTTGTAATTTTTGTGAATTTTTATATATTTATTTGGAATTTATTAAGTTTATGTAATTTTGAAAAATAGGGTTAATTGTGTGTTAAATAGAAATTAATTGGTTAATTGATTATATTTATTGATATTATTGAGATATATGTTGAGAAAATTAATTTTGAGTAATTATATTATTTTTGGTGAATTTTTTATTAATTTTAGTAATATATATAGGGGTATTTTGGTAATTTTACACTAAATTGGCTAAAAATATAATTAAATTGGTTTTAATAATTATTTGAGCTATAAAAATGATTTCTACAAATTTTTAGTATTTTTTAACTAATTAAAACTATTTTTTGTAAATTATTTTCAAATTATATATAATATACTATTTTTCTAAATAAATGGGTTTTTATTGATTTTTAGTATGTTTTAGGGTTAATTATGTAATTTGGATTTATAAAATGTATTTTAGTTGATTTTTATGAATTTATTGAGAATTTGTTGAATTTTAATAATATTTTATTAAAATTTGGATTTTTATTATAATTATTAGTGAAATAATTATTTTCAGTATTTTAAATATCTGATTTACTATATTTTGATTATTCAAGGGTATTTTTGGTATTTGTGACATTTAAATGTGTTTGTGTATATCTCATGAATTGTGAGCCTCGGTCGGGAGAATTGTAGTTTGGAGTCCGATCAAGGGATTGTGGTTATGAATTTGGTGTTATTCCGAAGTGTGTTTTCTTTGCAGGACCGGCTCTACTCTTTGAGTAGAGAGATGTCCATTTTACAGGGGAGGTTCTATCGGATTTTCGATAGAATTCTCGTAAAACGTGATGTCCGGTCAAATTCCTATTCTAATTATGTGTCTAAAATTCTAGATTGAGTTTTTAGAATTTTCGTTAAATTTATTCTAATTTCATGTTGTCATTTGTTTGTCTAGCTACACCGAGACCGAGGCCTAATGGATTAGGCTCGTCGAGTTTGTCTCATGGAGCGCTAACATGTGAGTTATTATACTGTATATATATGCACTGCATATAGGGTGCATTATTTAGAATTTTTCATTTTCATTGTATGTTTTAAAAGTGATTTAAATTATAATATTTTTGGTATATCTAGGGTTGCATTTTTATATATATGCATATTAAATAATTATGCATGTTAGTTTGATATATGCACATTAAAAAATTAGGTTTAGGTTTAATACATTTGAGTAATATACACATGTTTTAAAATGTACACTTAGACATAATTATTTTATTAAATGATTAGTATACTTTAGGTATAGTTTCAGTAGATTTTAGGTTTATTCTTAAATAATTGCATGTTAAATTATAAACCTACACTTAAATTATTTTTAAGTTTATTTTTGGTATATTTTTTATTTATTTCCAAATAAATACATGTTTTATTATTAAATTAAACCTAACACATTAGTGGTATATTTAGGGTTTATTTTTGATATATGCATGCTAGATAATTAGGTTTTTTTTAGTATATTTGTGAATATATGTTAAACCTAAACACATATTTAAATGAACATTTATACATAAATGTTTTATTAAATGATTTGTGTACTTAGGGCATATCTTTTGTATATTTAAGTATATTTTTAAGAAAATGCATGTTATGTTATTGTTATACATTTAAGTTGTTTTTAACAATATTAATGATTTATCTTTAGTTTATTTCATATTTTATTTGACACACACATATATATATATATACCTGAAATATACTGGGTATATTTTAGGTATATTTTTGGTATATATATATATATATATATATATATATATGGTTGGTTTTACTATTATGAATATTGTTCTACATTAATTATTTTCCGAATGAATGATTTATTCTAAGTGAAGGATATCAATAGAACGTGCTTCCTAGTGGGCAGCACTAGAACCATGTACGTACCGGTATGATAGATAAGGATTGAGTGAGAGTTAATTTTGGATGATTACAATTGATTAGATTTATTTGACTGAGATTAATGGTATGATAGATAGTGTGATTACGGGGCCAATCACACTGACAGTCAAACTGCTAGAGCTCGATCGACTTAGTGTCTCAGGGCCAGTCTTCTGTCCATAGTGGAATGAATCTATTGGGTCGATTGAGATGTGAGGTGATAGATAGTGTAATTACTGGAGTTCGGTTAACCAAGTGTCTCGGGGCCAATCATACTGATAGCCAGACTATTGGAGCTCAGTCGACTTAGTGTCTTGGGGCCAGTCTGCTGTCTAATTTGGAATAAGTGTTCTATTTGGAATCAAGTGAGCCTGTATGGTTAGAGTGATGATGAGATTGTTTGAGGTTGCTATTATTTAGGGTTCTATGGATCCTTCATGAATTAAAACAAACGTTTTCTACATTTAGTATATTTATAAAAGCAGAGTTTGACATTCGTGTGAATTGTGTATATATACATACATATATATAATAATGTCTGATTATTATGGTTTAGATTGCATGTATATATAGTATAATAATTCACTCAGTGAGGTCTGACCCCCCCTCAATTATTTTTTTCAGGAGATCCCATATCGTCAGACCTTAGTTGTAAAGTTCCTCGCCGGTGTTTTTCTGTCCCGGCTATTTTATGCAAATGTATATTCTGAACTTTGAATTGTATTCTAGAAACTATAGTAGTAGTGTTATTATATTGGAAGTGTATTATTTTGTTTGGATATTAAATACTCTGAGAATTTGTATTTGAACATTGTAAGAATATGTATTCATTTATAAAAGGATTTGGAGTATTTATTTTATATATTGATTCAGAAAAATTTTAATTCTGTCATACTTTTATTTAATTATTGCATGATTTTATTTTCTAAGGCTTGCTATGGGTTTCGGATTCGAAAGAATTCCCGTTCCCTAGCGCTGGTCATGACTCCAAGTTTGGATTATGACAAAACTGATAGCAAACGTGCTCCATGGAGTATTGATGATGACAAACTGCTTGTAAGCTCTTGGCTCATAATTTCTAGCTGCAGTATTATTGGTAACGCCCAAAGTGAAAAGACTTTCTATAAATGAGTCACCGACTACTTCAATGAAAATCGCAAATATGGACTAGCAAGAAAGGATAAAGCTATGTAGTCACATTGGCATTGGCTGAGTGAGCTAGTTAATGAATTCAACCAATACTACAATAGATTGGCTAGAGAACATCATAGTGGGTGGAATGATAACCAGTTGAAACAACATGCCCCTGAGATTTTCAAGAAGCACTTTATACATGAGCATATATGGGTGATGTTAAAAGATGATCCAAAGTGGAAAACAAATAATTTGTTCCAGCATTTTTCCAAAAAAAAAGAAAGGATTAATGAAAGCGGGGCATATACTTTTTCATCCAATACAGATACAAGTCTTGACATTGATGACAATGAAGTTGAAGTTCGTTCTTTTGGTAAAAAATAAGCAAATAAGGGAAAGAGAAAGGGAAAGTCAAAGGTGAATGAAAAAAAATAATGATGAACTTGAGAAAATTTGAAACATGTTAAAAGCACATAAAGAAGAAAAAATTCAAGTTGTGGATAATTTAGCAAATAAGTTGGAACAGTCGAATTTTCATCATGACTATAAAATCTTGCTCAAGGATACAACAGGAGTGATCGACCAGTAGCTTCGAATTCATGAGCAAATGTGTTCTATCCTTAAAGCTAAATATAATATCTCTTAGTTAAATTTTAATATTAAGTATCCTCTAGTTGTAATTTAATGTATTTTTATTTGTAATTTTAACTTTATATGTAATTTTATGTTGTTTTATTTTAAATGAGTCAGTAGAATCTAGTTATTGGAAAAGTAGCTGTTGTAATACTAACTATTGTAAAAATAGTTGTTGTTAAAGTAGCCATAGTAAAACTAGTTATTATAATACTAACTATTGTAAAACTAGTTGTTGTTAAAGTAGGCATTGTAAAACAAGTCGTTGTAAAAGTAGTTATTGTAAAATTAGTGGTTATAACAGTCTCTTTGTCTATATATATAGTAGTCAACCTCATTGTAAAACAACATATAATCAAACTCTAAAATGCCTCAATATCTTGATCCCTCAGTTATAAAAGAAATTAAAAAAATTTTAGGCAATGAAATGAAGGATGATAGTGATGAGCATTATATTGTTACTAGAACAGTCGCTGTGGAAAACAAAAGGCAAAAGTTCAAATGTCCGTCAACAGAAGTAGAGGTATTTTGATTGAGAGCGTGAAGTCAACCATTTTTTACTTTTCAATGACTATTTTTCCATCAAACTTGTTTATCCTCCAAATATATTTCGTTGAAGGTTTTAAATGAGAAAAGAGTTATTCCTTCATATTGTGCAATTTATTGAAAATCATTCATAATTTTTTTGTTTGAGAGTTGATGCAGTAGAAAAAAATAGGGACTTTCTCCACTTCAAAAATGCATTGCAGCTATTCGACAGTTAGCATATGAAGCACCAGTAGACCATTACAACTAGTATATAAGAATTGGTGAAACTACTATGATCGAGGCTTATCCCAGTTTTGTCAATGTATTATCGCGATTTATGGAGCACAATACTTAAGAAGGCCCAATAATAGTGATGTTGAACGTATACTTCAAATGCATGAAGAGTGACATGGCTTTCCCGGCATGCTAGGTAGCATTGATTGCATGCACTAGCATTGACAGAATTGCCTAGTTGCATGGAAAGGTCAATTTACTCGAGGTGATCAAGGCATTCCGACAATAATGATAGAAGCAGTTGTATCAGCAAACCTACGGATATGGCATGCATTTTTTGGCATTGTAGGTCTAATAATGACATCATTGTGCTCAATCAATCTCCATTATTTAATGACATATTGCATAGATACACTCTCGATGTTCAATTTACAATGAATAGAACACTATATCAAAAAGGGTATTATCTAAAAGATGGTATATATCCTGAGTGGGCAACATTTGTCAAAAGTTTCACATGTCCAAAAGATCTAAAGAGAATGATGTTTAAGAAAATGTAAAGGGCTGCAAGAAAAGATGTTGAGCGAGCATTTGGAATGCTCCAATCATGTTGGGCAATTATACGTGGCCCAACTCGCTTTTGGCACAGAAATAAACTGAAAAATATAATGTATACGTGTATCATATTACATAATATGATTGTCGAGGAGGAAGGAGAAGAAATAACAAATTGGAATTATGATGCTGAAGAACCTACAATCCCTGTGAGCATAGGTTCTGTTGAGGAATTTCAAAATTACCTTTAAAGGAACACGGAACTACGTGATTGTATAGTTCATCATCAACTTCAATCGGACTTGGTTAAGTATATATGGGAATGATTTGGGGGTAATAATAATTAAAAAAATAGTGTTTTAATTTTATTATTTATATTTGTATTTTTAATAAATTATGTTGTGTATTATCAAGATTGAATTAAATATTTGTTTTCATTAAGGTTGATTATGTAATTTTAGAAAATTAATAAAAAAAAATTTTAAATTACTACAAAAATTTAATAAAAAATATTTAAATTAATTTAGATTAATTTTCTTTACTAATATTAGCAATTATATGTCCTAGTAAGATTTTAGTATGTAAATATAATCATTAATTTATAAAATATGTAAAGGAATTATTAAAATAAATATGTGAATTGATAGTAGGTCTAGGCTATTACAATTTTTTTAGTATAATCTATAGTGAGATAAAGTGTAATGAATGAGGGGATAATGAAGTGGTGATGTGGCATATTCATTACAATTTGTAGGGAGTAAATCAATGTGGATGCTCTAAGTAAACAACCATTGCACATGCCTTCATTTTGAGTTTCTTTTTCTTAATATGAATGCATAAAATTAATTTAGTTATCTGTTCTTGACTAGGAGTCTCCTCTGCCTCACATGCATTCACATTACATGTAATGCACTAAATCATTTGGTATGATTTAATTTTTCTTTTCTTTTAGTTTATTTTCTCACAAAAGAAACACGTAGATTCTTGAATTTTCTTTTTGTTAGATGAGAAAAGAATCTTGATTCTTGATCATATTTGAATGTTATATATATCTACCAAGAAACCTGATAAGACTAAAAGTAGAGAACAATGGATGGGACGATGGCCGTTTTCAGTATCTTACTTTTACTAATTATTCACTACTTAGCAACGACAGCTCCTCTCATTGTAAAGCTTGGTTGTTAGGAATTTGCAAAGACATTAGCATTCCATGTCCTTTCAAAATATGTAATGGTTGCTAAATGGACAAATGGTTTGAAGTTCAGTGCAACAAAACTATGAATACAACTTTTATTACCAGTATTGAGATGGAGGTTCTCAATTTTTCAGTTGACTAAGCACCCTTGCTACTATCAAAGGTCTAATAGTATCCTCTAATTTTTCAGGAAGGGATGTTTGTCAACCTGCCAATTTGATAGGAACTCCATTCTTTTTTTTTTATTAAGAACGTGTTTAGTGCGATAGGTTGTAATACCTATTATTTATTAAATAGAGATATGCCCTAATTAGTCGGGTGCGACTCATTGTGCCTCTCCCACAGGTAGGAAAATCTTCCTTATGAGCCTTTAGACCAAATGTATTCCATGAACAAGTATAGATGTAGTGGTTACTATAGAATAAAATTCAAAAGTAAAGAAGAGAGAATTCAAGGGAATTATTTTTTCATATATTTCATAAGAGAGGTTACACCCTTTATATATACATTAATCATTCCTAAACATGGAAAACCTAATTACATACTAATTAAGAGGAATTGATTAGGAGGACTAAAAATAATTTCCTAAATAAAGAATAAAGATTTACTTCTTAATATATACAATCAAATATTTGACTAAAGCTCACTTCAACACTCCCCCTCAAGTTGGTGAGTGTATGTTAACCATTCCTAACTTGCCAAGTGAGCTACAAAATATTTTTTTGGATATAGCCTTTGTGAGGATGTCAGCAAGTTGAGTCTGAGAAGATACAAATGGAAGATCAATTGTTCCTTGATTTAGATGATCTTTAATAAAGTGCTTGTTAACCTCCGCATGCTTAGTTTGATCATGTTGAACTGGGTTATTTACAATTGTTATGGCTAGCTTATTATCATAATGTAACAATATAGGCTTCAGATGATTTAGTCCTAGATCATGAACAATTCGCCTTATCCAAAGTAATTCACATACACCATGTGACATTCCTTTAAACTCAACTTCATCACTTGACCTTGCTATGACTTTTTGTTTCTTGCTCCTCCAAATGACTAAATTTTTTTCCAATAAACATGAAATACCCAGATGTTAATTTTTAATCAGTTTGATCTTTAGCCCAATCAACATCTGTATAGCCAACAATTTCATAATCCTTATTTCTCCCAAAAAATAAACCTTTGCTAGGAGAAGACTTTAGGTATCTCAACACTTGGTATACCGCATCCATATGTTCTTTACTCAGAGAATGCATGAATTGACATATAACACTTACTACATAAGCAATGTGTAATAGAGTATGAGATAATTAAATTAATCTTCCCACCAGCCTTTGATACTGAGCTTTATCCATTGGAACTTGACCTTATTAGATTAACAATCCATGGATGTCACGACCCAAAACAGGAGTCATGACCGGCGCTAGGGAACGGGAATTCTTTCGAATCCGGAACCCGTAGCAAGCCTAAAAATAAAAAAAAAAAATCATGCAATAACAATAACCATATAATATATATATGTGCAGCGGAAAATAAAATCATAAATATTACAATATCATCCATCTCAACTGGATATAATTCAAAACTCATCTCATACATAAAATCTGTTTAATACAAATCCAGTTCAATATAATACATCTCTTTAAAATAAAGTACATAAAATCCAATACTGTAATTTACAGCTACTGCAGTGTCTAGATAAAATAAATAAGACTCAAGTAGACAATTTACATAAAGAAGCCGGGGCGGAAGAAATCCGGCGTATCGACCTGCTACTGAGGTCTGAGGAAGTTGACTCTCCTGAAAAATAGTCAACGGAGGGGAGTCAGACCTCACTGAGTGAATTACTATAGTATATATACATACACTCTAAGTGATAATGCATACAGTCAACAGTATATATATAATATGTATATATACAGGCAAGTTCATACAGATGCAGAAAAATCATTTTATATATATTTTGTCTGAAAATCAACTTTTATGAAGGATCACATAGAACCCTAGAATATCGCAACCTCAGAATAATAGTGTTAAACAACACTCTAGCCATACAGGCTCACTGATTCCAAATATATCCACTTAATCCATATGGACAGTAGACTGGCCCCGAGACACTAAGTCAACCGAGCTCCAGCAGTCTGACTGCCAGTGTGATTGGCCCCGAGACACTTGGTCAACCGAGCTCCAGCAATCACACCCAAACCACATCTCACATATCAATAATCATAATCAAATCAATATCCACAAATAGTTAGTAATATAGCCTAAAGCTATAGGCGTACCGGTACGTACTCGGTCCTAGTGCTGCCCACTAGGTAGCACGTTCTATTGATATCCTTCATTAATAAATAATAAAACATTCATTCACAAATACATGATGCATGAATTTAAATAAATCAACAATATAAACCATATATATACCGAAAATATACCAAACATAAACCAGGTATATTTTGAGTATATATATGTCAAATAAATCCAATCAAATCATGAATTAAACTAAAAATATATTTAAAAACATTTTAAATATATTTTATTAATAAAACATGTATATAATTTATTATATACCAAAAATATACTTAATGTAAACTTAAGAAATAATCAAATTGTTTATGCATATTTAATCAACATAAAACATGCATTTCTAAATCATGCATCCTAAGCATATATATATAGTATAGTAACTCACCTAATGCGCTCCACGAGACAGGTCCGACGGGCCTGGTCCACTAACCCTCGGTCTCGGCGCAACTAAACAAGAAATAATTAATCGACATCAGAATAACCCTAACAGAAATCCTAGAATTCAATCTAGAGTATTAAATACAGAATCGAAAATTAGGGTTCGACTGGATATCACGTTTTACGAGAATTCTACCGGAAATCCGGCAGAACCTCCCCTGTAAAACAGACATCTCTCTACTCAAAAGAGTAGAGCCGACCCTGCAAAGAAAATACACTTCAAAAATAACACCACAATCAATCACAACCCCTCGGTCGGACTCCAGACTACAATCTGTCGACCGGGGTCCACAAACACAGAATATATATTCAAATATACCAAAAATATCCTTAAATCATAAAAATACATTTCATACGTAGAAATTACATAATAAATCTTGAAACACTATAAAAACCGATTAAAACTCATTTTATTAGAAAAACCGTATATTATATATATAATTGAAAATAATTCCCGAAAAATAGTTTTAATTAGTTAAAAATACCAAATAATTTGTAGAAATCATTTTTATACCTTAAATAAATATTAAAACCAATTAAATTACATTTTTAGACAATTTAGGGTAAAATTACCAAAATACCCCTATATATATATATATACCTAATTTACTTCAAAAATTCACTAAAAATCATACAATTATCCAAAATTAATTTTCTCAACATATTTATCAATAATATCAATATTTAAACTCAATTAACCAATTAAATTCAATTTAAAACACAATTAACCTAATTTTCCAAAATCACCTAACTTCAATAATTAAAAATAAATACTTAGAAATTCATAAAAATTCCAAATAAATTCCTATAATTCATTTCAACACCCAATTTAACCATAAACTCCAATTTCATAATTTAAATAATTAATTTCCGAAAATTAGAAAATAATATTAAAATATTCAAAAATACCCAAAAATCCAAACAACCTCCAAAAATTCTACAAAAATTCATACATGAAGATTAAGCTACTAGGAACAACATTTGTGAAGGAATTAAGCATGAATCAATCAAGAACAATTCGAAAAAAATCGAAAACCCTAATAGGCCGAATTTTACAAATCGAAAACTAAGCAATTCTAGACCATTTTAGCTCAAACCAAAGCTAGAATAACACTCACCGGAGCTCAAGGAGAAGAAAGAGACTGGCGGTGTCGAAAATGGTGGCCGAAATCGACGTGATCGACGGTGAGTTGATTTTCGGCTTCTCCGGCCAAAATCACTCTCCCGACGCCGGAAACGGCCTCCACAGGCGGCGAAAATGGTCGGGGAAGATGGTGGCACACCGGACGGCACACCCACGATGAAGGAATGGCGTGACAGGCGCTCGGAACGGCGAGGAACGGTCGGAGAAGAAAGGAAGGAGTCGGGGGCAATATGGTAATTTGGCAAACTTTTGTAATTTTGACAAATATATGTATATATATATACTTTATACTTTATATTAAAATAATATTAAATTACACACATCAAATATACACCACACACATTAAAATATTAATATTTTAATAATTTATACCAAATAAAATTAATTAAATAACAATTAAAACAATTAAATACTTAATAAAATATTAGGGAATTAATAAACCCTAATTAAATAAATATGCACACCGACTTTATTTAATAATTTAAAAATATGTATGAGTTCATGCAAACCCGTAAATACATTTAAAATAATTAATACTAAATCGTTTACGTGAAAATTTCCCCGAAAATGCAAGTCACGGGAAAATTTTACGTAAAATACTGAAAATAATAGACAATAATTAAAATAGGTTTAAAATACATATCAACTCATAAAAATATCATAATATATATACAAAAATTATTGACACTGTATATCCCGGTACAGTGTAAAAATATTTTTAAAAACACGGGATATTACAGTCTTCCCCCCTTACAAGAATTCGTCCCCGAATTCCAGAGAATAAGATTACAGAATCAGGAAGGAAAGAGATACGGGTAAGAAGCTCGCATCTCAGCTTCAGTCTCCCACGTATGCTCTTCAACTCTGTCGCTACGCCACAAAACCTTGACCATCCGAATCTGCTTCGATCGCAACTGTCGAACTTGAAAATCTACGATCGCCACAGGTTCTTCCACAAAAGTCAAATCTTCACTCACTTCCACACTGTCGGGCTGCAACACGTGTGAAGGATCTGAGATATACTTCCTCAACATCGAGATATGAAATACTGGATGCACCTGTGACATACTCGGAGGCAAATCCAACCGATATGCAACAGTGCCAACTCTCTCCAGAATCTCAAACGGTCCAATATATCTCGGTGCTAACTTACCCTTCCTACCAAATCTCATCACACCCTTCATCGGAGATACTTTCAGAAAAACGAAATCTCCAACCTGAAACTCCACATCTCTGCGCCTAGGATCCGTATAACTCTTCTGTCTGCTAACTGCGGTCTCTAATCTTCGCTTGATCACGGCGACTTTCTCTGCAGCATCTTAAATCATCTCTGGTCCAGTCAAAGCTCTCTCACCAATCTCATCCCAACTCAACGGGGATCTACACTTCCTTCCATACAACGCCTCATATGGTGCCATACCAATACTGCTATGGTAGCTGTTATTATATGCAAACTCAACAAGCGACAAATGATCATCCCAGCTACCTCCCAAATCCAAGACACACATCCTCAACATATCTTCCAGTGTCTGGATCGTCCTCTCAGACTGACCATCTGTCTGAGGATGAAAAGCAGTACTGAAATCCAACCTAGTGCCCATCGCTTCTTGCAACTTCTGCCAAAAACGAGAAGTAAACACCGAACCTCTATCTGACATAATGGACACAGGTACTCCATGAAGGCACACAATATGCTTCACATACAACTTCGCCAATCTAGCAATTGAATATGTGGCTTTCACAGGCAAGAAATGTGCAGACTTCGTCAATCTGTCTACAATCACCCAGATGGAATCGTATCCATCCTTCGAACGAGGTAAACCGACTACAAAATCCATAGCTATCCTTTCCCACTTCCACTCGGGAATAGGAAGAGGCTGAAGCTTCCCAGAAGGCTTCTGATGTTCGGCTTTCACTTGCTGACACGTCAAGCACTTAGCAACATAATCAGCAACATCCTTCTTCAATCCATCCCACCAGTATAGATCTCTGATACTGTGGTACATCTTAGTAACACCAGGATGAACGCTGTAAGCTGTAGAATGTGCTTCCTCTAAAATCTCCTCTCTCAAATCATCCACATCAGGAACACACAATCTACCACTGATCCACAACACACCATCATCATCGAGTGTGAAATCAGTGAACTTCCCTGCTCTGACATTCTCTGCAAGCTCTTCCAGAATAGGATCTCGGCTCTGAGCTGCTTTAATCCTATCCCTCAGTACAGATCGTACTTTAAACTGAGCTAACAGTCCACCTGATCTACTGATCTTCATCATTAGACCTTGATCCACCATCAGATGCAATTCCTGGATCAATGGTCTCCTCTCAACACCGATGTGAGCAAGACTACCTGAGGACTTCCTACTCAAGGCATCTGCTACCACATTAGCTTTACCCGGATGGTAAAGAATCTCACAATCATAATCCTTCAACAGTTCCAACCATCTTCTCTGCCTCAGATTCAAATCTCGCTGCTGAAAAATGTACTTAAGGCTCTTGTGATCAGTAAATATCTCATAAGTCACCCCGTACAGATAATGTCTCCAAATCTTCAAAGCAAAGATCACTGCAGCCATCTCCAAATCATGTGTGGGATAGTTCTGCTCATGCTTCTTCAACTGCCTCGAAGCATAGGCTATCACCCTTCCATTCTGCATCAACACACAACCAAGACCAATTCTAGAGGCATCACAGTAAACTGTGAACTTATCCACACTATTAGGCAAAGCTAATACTGGCGCTGTGGTCAACTTCTCCTTCAACAATTGAAAACTATTCTCACAAGCTTCTGACCACTCGAATCTAACATTCTTCTGAGTCAAGCGAGTCATAGGGGCTGCTATCCTGGAAAAATCCTGCACAAACCGCCTATAATACCCGGCTAAACCCAGAAAACTCCGAATCTCAGTAACTGAAGTAGGTCTAGGCCACTCAGATACTGCCTCAACCTTCTGTGGATCAACCTGAATACCTTCTTTAGACACTACGTGTCCAAGAAAAGAAACACTCTCCATCCAGAAATCACACTTCGAGAATTTAGCATAAAGCTGATGATCTCTCAGTGTCTGTAGTACAATCCTCAAATGATATACATGCTCTTCCATACTCCTCGAATATACCAGTATATCATCAATGAAGACTACCACAAACTGATCCACATACGGTCTGAATACTCTGTTCATCAGGTCCATAAAAGCTGCTGGTGCATTAGTCAAACTAAAAGACATCACCAAAAACTCATAATGACCATATCGAGTGCGGAACGCTGTCTTAGGAATATCGGATTCACTGATCCGCAACTGATGATAACCCGACCTCAAGTCGACCTTAGAAAAGAATTGTGCACCCTGGAGCTGATCAAACAAATCATCTATCCTCGGGAGAGGATACTTGTTCTTCACTGTCACCTTATTCAACTCTCTATAGTCAATGCACAGTCTCAGGGTACCATCCTTCTTCTTCACAAACAAGACTGGTGCACCCCAAGGAGAAACACTAGGTCTGATAAAACCCTTATCCAACAACTCTTGCAACTGCTCCTTCAACTCTCTCAACTCTGCAGGAGCCATACGATAGGGTGGCATAGATATAGGAGTAATACCTGGAACCACATCTATACAGAACTCAATCTCTCTATAAGGTGGTAAACCTGGCAACTCCTCGGGAAAAACATCAGGAAACTCACAAGCAACAGGAACATCTGTGAGTGACAACTTCTCCACTGACGTATCCCTAACCAATGCCAAAAACCCTTGACAACCTTTCCTCAACAACTTCCTAGCAGAAATAACAGAAATAAGATTCTGAGGTGCTGAACTCCTGTCACTAACAAACTTAAATTCTACTTTACCAGGAATTCTGAAAATCACTTCCTTATTCCTGCAATCAACCACGGCAAAGTGCTGAGACAACCAATCCATTCCCAAAATAACATCGAACTCCATCACATCCAACAAAATCAAATCAGCGGGTAATTCTCTATCTCCCACGAGAACTGGACAACCAGAAAGAACAATATCGGCGTCCAAAGAATCACTCAGAGGAGTGGCAACAGACAAAGGAAAAGCCATCCTCGAAGCTTGCCAACAAGATTTAGAAGCAAAAACAGGAGAAACAAACGAATGCGTGGCACCCGGATCAAACAAAACCAAAGCATCCAGGTAACAAACAGAAAGAATACCTGCCACGACTGCATTAGATGCCTGAGCATCCTGCTGAGTCAGATGAAAAACTCTAGCCTGACCTCGACCTCCCTGCTGACTGGTAGAAGCCTGGCCAACACCTCTGGCACCTCCTCTAGTACCTCTACCACGACTCTGCTGTGGAACAAACTGAGTAGAACTTTGATGCTGGGCTGGTGGCAACTGAAATGGCATGGGTGCTGCACTAGCAATCGACTGCTGTGGGAATCGCGGAATCTGCTGCTGCTGATATCCGGAATAAGGACACGATCTGGCAAAATGTCCTGTCTGCCCGCATCTGAAGCATGTCAGCGGTGTCAGATAACACGGTCCCTGATGGACTCTACCACAAGTCTGACAAACACTGGCCGCTGATCCAGAACTACGACCACTGCTGCTGCTCGAAGCACCTGACCCAAATCTGAACGATCTACGCTGACCTCCACGGCCATGTCTACTGCTCCGATGCACTCGCTGCTGCTGTCTCTGACTCTGCTGAGTCGAACCTCGCTGCTGACTACTCGAACCAACATGAAAACTCGAATATGGAGTAGCCTGCAATCCACTCGACTGAACTCCCAACTGGTAATAATCAGGCATCGCTCCCTGCCTAACTAACCTCAACTCGATCTCCTTAGCTAGCTCAATCACAGACTCCAGAGTAAGACCTGCTGTGGGCATACCAGCAAAAGCTGAACCCAAACCAGTAACGTATGTAGTAACTGTAAAATATTGATCTCGCATCAGATCCTCAGCATATCTACCCAGACGAAGAAACTCTCGGGTATACTCCTCTACAGATCGATCTCCACGAGAAATACTGGTCAACCGGAGACGATAGCTCAAACGAAGAGGCTCTGGACAAAATCTCCTCATGAATCGCTCTCGAAACTGAGCCCATGTCATCGTCATCATATAGGGCTGGATCATCTGAATGAACCAATCCAAGGCTGATCCCTCGACAGACAACTCAACGATCATGATCCTCTGGTACTCGGTATGAGCAGTCCGAGTCCTAGTCTCAATCGCATGCAGAAAATCTAAAGGATCAGAAGTACCATCAAAAGCAATCCTGCCAACTCTGGCATAGAACAAAGCTGCCTCAGGGTCAGACATACCCTGCTGATAGGCAGGCTGAACAGGCTGAACAACTGGAGGAACAGGAACATCAAACTCAGGCTCAACAGGCTCCTCGTCCTGTAACTCTCTCTGCCTACGGCGACCTGCCGCTCCTCGAGGTCTACCCCTGCCACGACCTCTACGTCTAACTGGCGGCTCAGGAGGTAAAACCTCGTCCTGAAAAGACTCATCATCCTCGGCCTCAACGACCGGTGGAGCGACACGCGCTCGCCTCCTCATTCTAAAAAGACAAACGGAAAGATTCAGACAAAACAGACAACGGAGGAATAACGCTGAAAACTACAGCAAGGAATACTTATCAAGACATACTCGAACCTAATACACTGCAGTAGTCCAACAGAAAACACAACTTTAAAACTAGGGCCACAACTCACATAACTAAGCCCTGACACAGAACTCCACTCAGAACGAACTTCGCTCTGATACCAACTTTGTCACGACCCAAAACAGGAGTCATGACCGGCGCTAGGGAACGGGAATTCTTTCGAATCCGGAACCCGTAGCAAGCCTAAAAATAAAAAAAAAAAATCATGCAATAACAATAACCATATAATATATATATGTGCAGCGGAAAATAAAATCATAAATATTACAATATCATCCATCTCAACTGGATATAATTGAAAACTCATCTCATACATAAAATCTGTTTAATACAAATCCAGTTCAATATAATACATCTCTTTAAAATAAAGTACATAAAATCCAATACTGTAATTTACAGCTACTGCAGTGTCTAGATAAAATAAATAAGACTCAAGTAGACAATTTACATAAAGAAGCCGGGGCGGAAGAAATCCGGCGTATCGACCTGCTACTGAGGTCTGAGGAAGTTGACTCTCCTGAAAAATAGTCAACGGAGGGGAGTCAGACCTCACTGAGTGAATTACTATAGTATATATACATACACTCTAAGTGATAATGCATACAGTCAACAGTATATATATAATATGTATATATACAGGCAAGTTCATACAGATGCAGAAAAATCATTTTATATATATTTTGTCTGAAAATCAACTTTTATGAAGGATCACATAGAACCCTAGAATATCGCAACCTCAGAATAATAGTGTTAAACAACACTCTAGCCATACAGGCTCACTGATTCCAAATATATCCACTTAATCCATATGGACAGTAGACTGGCCCCGAGACACTAAGTCAACCGAGCTCCAGCAGTCTGACTGCCAGTGTGATTGGCCCCGAGACACTTGGTCAACCGAGCTCCAGCAATCACACCCAAACCACATCTCACATATCAATAATCATAATCAAATCAATATCCACAAATAGTTAGTAATATAGCCTAAAGCTATAGGCGTACCGGTACGTACTCGGTCCTAGTGCTGCCCACTAGGTAGCACGTTCTATTGATATCCTTCATTAATAAATAATAAAACATTCATTCACAAATACATGATGCATGAATTTAAATAAATCAACAATATAAACCATATATATACCGAAAATATACCAAACATAAACCAGGTATATTTTGAGTATATATATGTCAAATAAATCCAATCAAATCATGAATTAAACTAAAAATATATTTAAAAACATTTTAAATATATTTTATTAATAAAACATGTATATAATTTATTATATACCAAAAATATACTTAATGTAAACTTAAGAAATAATCAAATTGTTTATGCATATTTAATCAACATAAAACATGCATTTCTAAATCATGCATCCTAAGCATATATATATAGTATAGTAACTCACCTAATGCGCTCCACGAGACAGGTCCGACGGGCCTGGTCCACTAACCCTCGGTCTCGGCGCAACTAAACAAGAAATAATTAATCGACATCAGAATAACCCTAACAGAAATCCTAGAATTCAATCTAGAGTATTAAATACAGAATCGAAAATTAGGGTTCGACTGGATATCACGTTTTACGAGAATTCTACCGGAAATCCGGCAGAACCTCCCCTGTAAAACAGACATCTCTCTACTCAAAAGAGTAGAGCCGACCCTGCAAAGAAAATACACTTCAAAAATAACACCACAATCAATCACAACCCCTCGGTCGGACTCCAGACTACAATCTGTCGACCGGGGTCCACAAACACAGAATATATATTCAAATATACCAAAAATATCCTTAAATCATAAAAATACATTTCATACGTAGAAATTACATAATAAATCTTGAAACACTATAAAAACCGATTAAAACTCATTTTATTAGAAAAACCGTATATTATATATATAATTGAAAATAATTCCCGAAAAATAGTTTTAATTAGTTAAAAATACCAAATAATTTGTAGAAATCATTTTTATACCTTAAATAAATATTAAAACCAATTAAATTACATTTTTAGACAATTTAGGGTAAAATTACCAAAATACCCCTATATATATATATATACCTAATTTACTTCAAAAATTCACTAAAAATCATACAATTATCCAAAATTAATTTTCTCAACATATTTATCAATAATATCAATATTTAAACTCAATTAACCAATTAAATTCAATTTAAAACACAATTAACCTAATTTTCCAAAATCACCTAACTTCAATAATTAAAAATAAATACTTAGAAATTCATAAAAATTCCAAATAAATTCCTATAATTCATTTCAACACCCAATTTAACCATAAACTCCAATTTCATAATTTAAATAATTAATTTCCGAAAATTAGAAAATAATATTAAAATATTCAAAAATACCCAAAAATCCAAACAACCTCCAAAAATTCTACAAAAATTCATACATGAAGATTAAGCTACTAGGAACAACATTTGTGAAGGAATTAAGCATGAATCAATCAAGAACAATTCGAAAAAAATCGAAAACCCTAATAGGCCGAATTTTACAAATCGAAAACTAAGCAATTCTAGACCATTTTAGCTCAAACCAAAGCTAGAATAACACTCACCGGAGCTCAAGGAGAAGAAAGAGACTGGCGGTGTCGAAAATGGTGGCCGAAATCGGCGTGATCGACGGTGAGTTGATTTTCGGCTTCTCCGGCCAAAATCACTCTCCCGACGCCGGAAACGGCCTCCACAGGCGGCGAAAATGGTCGGGGAAGATGGTGGCACACCGGACGGCACACCCACGATGAAGGAATGGCGTGACAGGCGCTCGGAACGGCGAGGAACGGTCGGAGAAGAAAGGAAGGAGTCGGGGGCAATATGGTAATTTGGCAAACTTTTGTAATTTTGACAAATATATGTATATATATATACTTTATATTAAAATAATATTAAATTACACACATCAAATATACACCACACACATTAAAATATTAATATTTTAATAATTTATACCAAATAAAATTAATTAAATAACAATTAAAACAATTAAATACTTAATAAAATATTAGGGAATTAATAAACCCTAATTAAATAAATATGCACACCGACTTTATTTAATAATTTAAAAATATGTATGAGTTCATGCAAACCCGTAAATACATTTAAAATAATTAATACTAAATCGTTTACGTGAAAATTTCCCCGAAAATGCAAGTCCCGGGAAAATTTTACGTAAAATACTGAAAATAATAGACAATAATTAAAATAGGTTTAAAATACATATCAACTCATAAAAATATCATAATATATATACAAAAATTATTGACACTGTATATCCCGGTACAGTGTAAAAATATTTTTAAAAACACGGGATATTACAATGGATGACTTCATTGGAGTCTCGATTGGCTTACAAGCAAGCATACATGTTTTTGTTAGCAAATCCATTACAAAATTTCATTGGCAAAGAAAAATTCCTTAAGCTGATCTTGCTGCTTCAATCCCCAAAAAATACTTTAAGTTACTTAAATTCTTAAGTTTAAACTCAATTGCTAATTGTCTTTATAGAGTTGTTATCTCACTTAGGTAATTTCCAGTGACAACCATATCATTAACTTACATAATAAGAGTAGCTATTTTACTTATCTTTTGTTTGATGAATAATGTATGGTCAGCATCACTTTGTTTGTAATGAAGCTTTCTCATAAAGTTTGAGAGTCGTCCAAACCATCCTTGAGGCAATTGTTTGAGTCTGTACAATGCTCTTTTTAGTTTGCATACTCGGTCAGTGTACCTCATTCTGGGTGGTGGATCCATATACACTTCTTCATTAATGGTTCCATTCAAAAAAGCATTTTTTACATTAAACTTCATCAATGGTCAATTTTGTACTTCTAAGTATATCCCTTTGTAACCAACTGAGCTTTATATCAATTAATGCTTGCATCTGGATTCAGTTTGACATTGAATATCTACCTGCATCTAACCATTTTCTTTCCTTCAAGAAGTGGAACAAGCTCCCATATGGAGTTCTTTTATAATGTTTCATTTTCATCATTTATGGCTTTCTTCCAAGCCAGATCAGCCAGTGCCTCTTGCACATTACTCAGAATAGCTACAATAGATAATTGATTTATAGTATATGCTTGTGATTTTGATAAACGATTTATTCATATGAAGTTATTGATAGGATATTTAGCTTTGGTATTAATGTATGAATCATATTGTCTTTTTGGAATCCCTATGTTTAGTCTAGAAGGATAATGAGGCTTGGTATTTAGAGTTACTAAAGGAGATGAGTTTACCTCATTGTGCACATCCAGAGTTCCTTCAGCTTCTAGCGTGGACTAGGAAGATGGACTATATTTATTAGTTTCAGGTCTAAGCATGATACTCGAACTATCTTCAGTTATTTATTTAGGTAGGATGCTTAGGATTTCGGATATGCTATATGATCATATGAGATGCTCAAAACAAGTAAGACACCTGGAGCATGTGAGATGCTCAGAATAAGTGATACGGAACCTCCAAGAATAAGCTTGAGAACCCCTTTATGTATTCGAACCCCCAAAGCATTAACTTGAAAACCCCAATAGTCAATTCAGCAACAACCCCTAAGAATGGTTAGAAATCAGATTACTTAGATGATCAAAGAATTAGAATAAAGAAAACTCGTTTCTAAATTCCAATTTCGAAACACTCCACAAGAAGATGATCAATCTACTTGAATGTTCCTTAAAGCATGTATTCTACACAAGAACACAAAGATAAAAGCAAAACAGCCTTTAGGTTTTAAAACTTCAATTCTAAATCATAAAATTCGTCCAAGGCATATATATATAGCCTTTACAAGGTTTTCCTTAGTGAGTAAGGAAAACTAATAACCCTAATCACAAAAAAAGGAAATTTATCTAATCAGACCTTAAATAGGAATTTTGACATATTTCCTATTTTAAGAATAATTAAACTAACTAAAACTAATGGGCTTTTAAAATAACAAATTCGTCCAGCCCTTATTTAACATAATTAAACCCATTAATAACTTGGACTTGAATTAAGTTGTATTGAACTTGAGCTGCACTTGGCACAAAGCTTTGGTGTCCTTGTAAACTTTCACTAGCTAAGTTCACAAAGCCTTGTAGATGATGGATTAAGGCTTCTTGAAGCTTCTTAGATTGAGACCTTGTTATAGGTCTTTGAGGCATGCTGATTGGACTCAAAACCTCTTGAACTTGATCCTTGCCTTCTTGACCATGCTCATCTTCATCATGTTGAATTCTTTGAGCTTGGTGTGTTGGCTGCTCCATAACATTTCCCCTCTCCTCAAAAGGATTCGTCCTCGAATCTAAAGCATCACCTATATCAAAAGGACTCAAATCAGCCACATTGAATGAAGCACTAACATTATACTCACTAGGTAGGTCCACTTTGTATGCATTGTCATTAATCCTTTCAAGTATTTGAAAAGGACCATCTCCTCTTGGGTTTAGCTTAGACTTCCTTTGAAGTGGAAACCTTTCTTTACGAAAATGCACCCAAACCCAATCTCCAGGCTGAAAAATCATTGGCTTCCTTCCCTTGTTCACACGTGAAGCTACTTTAGCATTTTGCTTCTCAATCCTCTCCTTAACTTGCTTATGTAACTTCTTCACCAAATCAGCCTTAGAATTAGCATCAACACTCACAAAATTGTTAGGTGGCAGTGGTAATAAATCAATAGGAGTAAGTGGATTAAATCCATAAACAATCTCAAATGGAGAGCAATTAGTAGTGCTATGAACAGCCCTATTGTAAGCAAACTCCACAAATGGTAAACAATCCTCCCACATCCTAATGTTCTTTTCTATGATTGCCCTAAGCAAAGTAATCAAAGTCCTATTAACTACTTCAGTTTGCCCATCGGTTTGAGGGTGACAAGTAGTTGAAAATAATAGCTTAGTTCCTAACTTTCCCCATAACACACGCCAAAAATGACTCAAAAACTTAACATCCCTATCACTAACAATGCTCCTAGGTATGCCATGTAAACGCACAACTTCTTTGAAAAACAAATCAGCAATCAACTTAGCATCATCAGTTTTATGACATGGTATAAAATGAGCCATTTTACTAAATCTATCAACCACAACAAAGATACTATCATGACCTTTCCTAGTTCTAGGCAATCCAAGCATAAAATCCATAGACAAATCAGTCCAAGGTTCACTAGGAACGGGTAATGGTGTGTATAACCCATGCGGTTTCAACCTAGACTTAGCCTCTCTACATGTAATGCAATGCTCACAAACTTTATACACATCATGTTTCATGCCGGGCCAAAAGAAATGTTCTAACAGCATATCATAGGTCTTATTTACCCCAAAATGCCCCATTAAGCCTCCTCCATGTGCCTCCTTAATTAATAATTCCCTTATAGAACACTTAGGAATGCACAATCTATTTCTTTTAAACAAGAAACCATCAAACAAGTAAAAATCATCTGAAACAACCCCATTGGCACAAGATGCATATATATCACCAAAATCATCATCATGTGGATACAACTCCTTTATAAACTCAAAACCTAATAATTTAGCAGTAAGAGAGTTAAGTAAGGTGTACCTTCTAGATAATGCATCAGCAACCACATTCTCTTTACCTTGCTTGTACTTAATCACATATGGAAATGTTTCTATGAACTCCACCCATTTGGCATGCCTACGGTTCAGCTTATCTTGACCCTTCAAATGCTTTAAACTTTCATGGTCAGTGTGTATCACAAACTCCCTAGGCCACAAATAATGTTGCCAAGTTTGCAAAGCTCGAACCAATGCATATAATTCCTTGTCATAAGTTGGATATTTCAAGGTTGCCCCACTTAACTTTTCACTAAAATACATTAGTGGTCTTTGATCCTGCATCAAAACAGCTCCAATCCCTATGCCACTAGCATCACATTCAATCTCAAAAGTTTTATCAAAGTTAGGTAAAGCAAGTAGAGGTGCATTACATAATTTTGCCTTAAGTTCATTAAATGCATGTTCTTATGCATCACCCCAAACAAATCCAACATTTTTCTTAACTAATTCATTCAAAGGTGCAGCTATAGTGCTGAAATCTTTAATGAATCTCCTATAGAAACTAGCAAGCCCATGAAAACTTCTCACCTCACTAGCATTTTTAGGTTTTGGCCACTCTTTAATAGCCCTAACCTTCTCCTCATCAACCTCTATGCCTTGACTAGATACAACAAAACCAAGAAAATTAACCTTATTCATGCAAAAACTACACTTTTTAAGGTTTGCATACAACTTTTCTTGTCTAAGTGTTTCTAGTACAATTCGCACATGCATAACATGATCATCTAAACACTTAGAGTAAATTAGAATATCATCAAAGTAAACAACAACAAATTTACCTAAGTAATTTCGCAACACATGGTTCATCAATCGCATGAATGTGCTAGGTGCATTAGTAAGACCAAAGGGCATAACAAGCCACTCATACAACCCATACTTAGTCTTAAAAGCTGTTTTCCATTCATCACCAACATTCATTCGAATTTGATAATAACCAGATTTCAAGTCTATTTTAGTGAACAAACAAGAACCATATAACTCATCAAGCATATCATCTAATCTAGGAATAGGATGACGATACTTTACAGTGATTTTATTGATGGCTCTGCAATCCACACACATCCTCCATGTTCCATCCTTCTTTGGCACAAGAATGATAGGAACCGAACAAGGACTAAGACTTTCCCTCACATACCCTTTAGCTAGTAACTCCTCCACTTGTGTTTGGATCTCCTTTGTTTCTCTTGGATTTGCTCTATATGCTGGTCGATTGGGTATGGCTGCCCCAGGAATGAAGTCAATTTGATGTTCTATGCCTCTAATTGGGGGTAATCCACTAGGCATCTCTTTGGGAAACACATCTTCAAATTCCTGCAAAAGATCAACAAACACACTAGGCAAAGATGGGTTAAGTTCATTAGTTGCCAAATAAGCCCCTTTGTACAAAAGTACAAATATAGGCCGATTAGCATACAAGGCCTATCTAACCTCACTTGTCCTAGCTATTAAACTCAAATTCTTTTCTTTTTTCTCTCTAGGCTGAATCTCTTCTTTTATTTTTCCCTCTTTCTTTTCACTCTCTAAAGAATTTTTCTTACTCTCTTTTTCTTTCTTTTCAGCCTCCACTCTCATTCTTTCCATTTTACATTGGTCTTCATACACCTCCTTTGAAGAAAGCGGTGTTAATATGATCTTGCGCCCATCCTTGGTAAAGTGATACCGATTGAGGTACCCATCATGCTTGGTCTTTTTATCAAATTGCCATGGTCTACCAAGCAAAATATCTCCAGCATGCATAGGAACTACATCACACAATTGCTCATCATGATATTTACCAATTGAAAAGGAAATAATAGATTGTCTATTTACCTTGACCTCTCCACAATCATTAAGCCATTGAAGTTTGTATGGTCGTGGGTGTGGTATAGTAGACAGCCCCAATCTACTAATTAAGAATGAGCTCACTGCATTGGTGCAACTCCCTCCATCAACAATCATAAGACATGCCTTGCCTTGCACATGACACCTTGTATGGAATAAGTTGTCTCGTTGCTCTTCAATGCAATCTTCCTTTATTTGAGTACTAAGAGCACGCCTTGTAACCAGCATGTCACCTTTGATTGGCTCCTCTATACTCCCATCACTACAACTTTCCAATTCAGGCATCTCATCCTTATCACTTTCATTATTGCCCTCTTCTTCATCAGTCACAATTTCCCCATTCCTTATGGTCATAGTTCTCTTATTAGGGCAATCTTTGCTCACATGACCTACTCCTTGACACTTCCAACACTTAATGTCTCTATTTCTCCCTTTAGCCTCATTGGTTTTGATTTTGTCCTTAGAGACCGAATCTGTCTTCCCTTTAGCAACCTCATGAGCAACCTTATTCCCACCCCTATAATCACTCTTTCCATCCTTTTTCCAATTAAAATTAGAGCTAGAATAGGATTTGGAATTGTACCTTGTCGCCCCTCTTCCTTGGAGTTGCCTTTCTATCTTGACGGCCATGTGCACCATCTCTTCTAAATCTTTATATTTGTGTAAATCTACTCGGTCAGATATGTCTTTGTTTAGACCAGCCAAGAAGCGTGCCATAGTGATCTCCACATCTTCATCTATATCAGCCCTAGTCATGAGCATCTCCATCTCTTTATGGTAATCATCCACACTCTTACTACCTTGTTTAAGAACTTGAAGTTTTTGTACAAGTTCCCTATGATAGTGTTTGGGCACAAATCGCTTCCTCATTACAACCTTGAGCTCAGGCCAATTATCAATTGGGTACTCCAAATTCCTTCGCCTATTAATCATCAAATGGTCCCACCAAGCAATAGCATAATCAGAAAATTGAGTAACTGCCAATTTTACCTTCTTTTCCTCGCTAAATTGATGGCAATCAAATATAAGCTCCAATTGCTTCTCCCATTGTAAATAGGACTCCGGATCTGATTTACCTTGAAAGTTAGGTATCTTATGTTTGATGCTTCCCAAATTTCGATCTACATTATCTTCATTGCCTCGGTTTCTTCCATTGTATGGAACCGGTTCTAACCTTCCTCTTCCTCTACCTCGGCCTTGTCTACCTCCACCTCTTGGTACTACTTCTGCATAGGCCTCATCTTCATCCTCATTGTCAACATTGCCTTCTATTTCCTCATTATGATTTGGTGTTGTTGCCCTTTCAACCGCTCCTAGCCTTGTATCCATGCGGTTTAATCTCTCCATTATAGTCTCAAAATTTGTATTCATACGTTCAAATTGCCTTTGTTGAGCCTCACGGAGCAAAGTTTCATCAACTTTACCCTCACCTTTATTTTCACCTTGGTTTGACATTGCTGTAAAAGAATGTTATAAACAATAATAATAATAATTTAAAATCCTCACAAGCACTCCCTCACGTGTTTGCACTCAAATGATATGGGTGGTCACTCGTGTTTAACTCAATTTGATGTTTCACTCGACTTCCTCTCACCACTCAAGCTAATTCTTTTATGTTCTTAGGTGAATCACACTTTTAGAACAAATCAATTAGATTGAAGCAATATTCAAGTAGAACTTTCAAAAGTGAAATTTTCAAAACAAGTTTGAGGCAATTCGGTTAAAAAAAAAACAACAATTCAGAAGCAATAAAATAGGAAAACTCAAAAAGATGCAAAAGACATGTGAAAGAAATACAAAGATCTTCTAGAATAGAAAAGAAAACGAATTTAGAAGTTATTTTAAGGAGAAAAGTCAAATCTGCCTCAATAAGTAATATTCCTTAATGAGCAAGTATTGTAAAGATATGCAAAATCCTTAATAGACAAGTAATACAAGATATGACAAGATCTAGTTAGATATGTCAATTATAAACCAAATAGGATTAGGAAACCAAAATCAGAGCTGATGAGGATATTAATCACTCAAACAATATTCCTTAATGAGCAAGGAATGGAAGGAAATGCAAATCAGACCTGATTAGGATATAAATCACTCAAGAATCTTAATTCTTCCTTTTCTAATAACTTTCTCTCTTTTTTTTCATGAATTTTTTTTTTTTTGCTTTTTTTTTTTTCAAATTTCTTCTCTTTTTTTTTTTTTTTTTTTTTTTTGCACGAATTTTTTTTTTTTTTAATTTCAACTATGAACACAAATCTAAATTTCAGAATGCAAAACAATTGACTGACCTAAAGGGAAAAAAAATCAAGACTAACAAATAAGAACAAAGAACAAAACACAAGAATGAAGAACAAAAATAAATAAGAACGATTTTAAAAGAATAAGAAAAACATAAGAAATCAGGATTAAGAACAAAAATTATAAAAGATAAAACCTGATCTAGAGCCAAAGCTCTGATACCAAATGATACGGAACCTCCAAAAATAAGCTTGAGAACCCCTTTATGTATTCGAACCCCCAAAGCATTAGCTTGAAAACCCCAATAGTCAATTCAGCAACAACCCCTAAGAATGGTTAGAAATCAGATTACTTAGATGATCAAAGAATTAGAATAAAGAAAACTCGTTTCTAAATTCCAATTTCGAAACACTCCACAAGAAGATGATCAATCTACTTGAATGTTCCTTAAAGCATGTATTCTACACAAGAACACAAAGATAAAAGCAAAACAGCCTTTAGGTTTTAAAACTTCAATTCTGAATCATAAAATTCGTCCAAGGCATATATATATAGCCTTTACAAGGTTTTCCTTAGTGAGTAAGGAAAACTAATAACCCTAATCACAAAAAAAGGAAATTTATCTAATCAGACCTTAAATAGGAATTTTGACATATTTCCTATTTTAAGAATAATTAAACTAACTAAAACTAATGGGCTTTTAAAATAACAAATTCGTCCAGCCCTTATTTAACATAATTAAACCCATTAATAACTTGGACTTGAATTAAGTTGTATTGAACTTGAGCTGCACTTGGCACAAAGCTTTGGTGTCCTTGTAAACTTTCACTAGCTAAGTTCACAAAGCCTTGTAGATGATGGATTAAGGCTTCTTGAAGCTTCTTAGATTGAGACCTTGTTATAGGTCTTTGAGGCATGCTGATTGGACTCAAAACCTCTTGAACTTGATCCTTGCCTTCTTGACCATGCTCATCTTCATCATGTTGAATTCTTTGAGCTTGGTGTGTTGGCTGCTCCATAACAATAAGTAAGACACTCAGAACATGTGAGACACTCAGAGCATATGAGATGTTCGAAACAGGTAACACACTCGAAGTGCTATCTTTCAAGATGTCCCGAACTCTCTCCCCTTGAAGAGAGCACTCGAATAAATAGAAGTATGGTGTATTTTCATAGAACTGAACATCCATAATGATATACATCTTTTGAGCAGATGGATCATAACATCAATGTCCCTTTTATAGCTCAATATATCTAACAAAGATACATTAGATAGCTCATAAATCTAATTTACCTAGATTTTGATGAACAAATACTAAGCAGCCAAATACTCAAGGTTTGAGATTATTGAGAGGTGGAGTTGGGATTAGCTCCTGAAGTTTTTGAAGAGGAATTTTAAAATTGAGAATTTTATATGGAGTTCAGTTTATGAGATAGGCAACAGATCGAATAGCCTCTCCCTAGTATTTTTGAGGAACATTTATGTCAAATAGAGATGCTCAAACTACTTTTAATAGTTGCCAATTTTTTCTTTCTACTATACCATTATGTTAAGGGGTTCCAAAGCAAGAAGTTTAGTGATGCATTCCATGCTCATGGAAAAACTTTTTAAAGGCCAAATTAAGATACTCTTCATTATTGTCAGATTGTAAGTCTTAAATTTTACACTAATACTGTGCTGCCACCATTTTGTATAGGTCCTAAAACACAGAACACACAACTCCCTTATTTGAAAGTAGTGATACCCAGGTGATCCAAATACATTCATTAATAAATGTTATAAAATATTGAGCACCAGATAGAGTAAGAATTTGAGCAGGTCCCTATACATCAGAATGAATAGTCATAAATGGAATTGAATTCTTATTATAACTCAGTATATATAAAATCATATGGCACGTTGCCAATTCATAAATATCACACTTGAACTCAGCGTCTTAGAACATAAAAATAATTCAGGCCTATTTTTTGTCACGACCCAAAACAGGGGCCATGACCGGCGCTAGGAAACGGGAATTCTTTCGAATCTGGAACCTGTAGCAAGCCTAAAAATAAAATAAAACAAGTAATAGTAATAATAATATGACAATTAAATAAAATACTATGCAGTGGAATAAAATCATAAATATCAAAATAATATCCATATCTCATATAGATAAATCCTTTGAATACACATCAAGTTCAAATTCTTAAAATACATATCTCGTATAAATACAATACATCAAACCTATAACTAATTTACAACTACTGCAGTGTCTAGATTATAAAAAACTCAAGACTCGGATAAGCAATTTGCATAAAGAAGACGGGGCGGAAGAAATCCGGCATACAGGCCTGCTACTGAAGTCTAAAGATGATGACTCTCCTGAAAAATAGTCAACGGAGGGGAGTCAGACCTCACTGAGTGAATTACTATAATATATATACATGCATACTAAATGGCAATGCATACAATCAACAATATATATCTAATATGTATATATACAGGCAAATACACACGGATGCAATATAATCATTTTATATATATTTATTGAAAATCATTATTTATGAAGGATCAAATAGAACCCTAAAATATCATAACCTCAAACAGTGTTAGACAACACTTTAGCCATACAGGCTCACTTATTCCAATATATTCACTTATTCCATTTAGACAGTAGACTGGCCCCGAGACACTAAGTCAACCGAGCTCCAACAATCACACCTCCAAACCATATCTCACACATCAAATAATCATATCCAATTAATATCCACAAATAGGTTAGTAATATAGCCTAAATGCTATAAGCGTACCGATACGTACTCGGTCCTAGTGCTACCCACTAGGTAGCACGTTCTATTGATATCCTTCATTAATAAATATAAAACATTCATTCGCAAATAAATGACGCATGAATTTAAATAAAATAACAATATAAACCATATATATACTGGAAATATACCAAAAGTAAACCAGGTATATCTCGAGTATATACACGTCAAACAAATCCAATCAAATTACAAAATAAGCTAGAAATGTATTTAAAAACATTTTAAACATAAATGGTTAATAAAGCATGCATATAATTTAATAAATACCAAAAATAAACCAAAAGTAAACTAAAAATAAACTTAAGTACTAATCAAATTATTTATGCATATTTAATCAAAATAAAACATGCATTTATAAATCATGCACCCTAAAACATATATATATATAGAATAGTAACTCACACTTAGTGCGCTCCTCGAGATAGGTCCTCGGGCCTGGTCCACTAGGCCTCGGTCTCAGTGCAACTAAATAAACTATAAATAACAGACATCAGAATAAACCTAACAGAAAATCCTAGAAACTCAATCTAGAATATTGGACACAGAATCAAAATTAGGATTTGACCGGACATCACGTTTTATGAGAATTCTACCGAAAATCCGGCAGAACCTCCCCTGTAAAAAGGACATCTCTCTACTCAAAGAGTAGAGTCGGCCCTGCAAAGAAACACACTTCGAAAAAAAATACAAAATTACATTCACAACCCCTCGGTCGGACTCCAAACTACGGTCTACCGATCGGGGTCCACAATCACAGAACAATATAAAAATACCCTTATATCACAGAAATATATTTTATACATAGAAATTACGTAATTAACCTTAAAACACATTAAAAACCGATAAAACTCATTTTATTAGAAAAATCGTATATTATATATATAATTGAAAATAATTCACGAAAAATAGTTTTAATTAATAAAAAATACTAAATAATTTGTAGAAATCATTTTTATACCTTAAATAATTATTAAAACCAATTAAATTACATTTTTAGCCAATATAGGGTAAAATTACCAAAATGCCCTTACATATATAAATATACTAAAATTACTTCAAAAATTCACCAAAAATAATATAATTGTCCAAAATTAATTTTCTCAACATATTTATCAATAATATCAATAATTAAACTCAATTAACCAATTAATTTCAATTAAAAACACAATTAACCTAATTTTCCAAAATTACATAAACCTAAATAAATTCAAAATAAATACATAGAAATTCATAAAAATTCCAAATAAATTTCTATAATTCATTTCAACACCTATATTTATCATAAAACACAATTTCACAATTTAATTAATTAATTTTCGAAAATTAGAAAATAATATTAAAATATTCAAAAATACCCAAAAATCAAAATAATCTCCAAAAATTCTACAAAAATTCACACATGTAGATTAAGCTACTAGGATCAACATTTTTTAAGGGACTTTTCATGAATCAAACAATTCTAAGTTCAAAAAATCAAAAACCCTAAAATGGCCGAATTGAAGATTTAGCTCAAACCTCATCAACCACTTGATTTCAGGCCAAAAGGAGCTTAGAATAGGGACCACCGGAGTTCAAGGAGTCGATGAAGGCCGACGGTGCGTGAAATGGTGGCCGGAATTGTGGTCGACGGCGAAGAGCTCAACTTGCTGCCATCGCGAATTTCGGGCGTTCCAGAGAGCTTCCGACGGCCTGGTCACGTCGAAGAAGAAGAGAAAGGAAGGGAGAGGAGGTTGGCAGCAGCTGGTGGCGGTGAAGGGTGGTCCGGCATGCTGGAACGGGAGGCGCAGTGAGGGTAGGCGTCGAGAGAGAAGAAGGAAGAGGGAGGGGCAATTCGGTAATTTGGCAAAAATTTTGATTTTTAACTATATATATGTATATATATATACTTTACACTATGTATTAAAATAATATAAAATCACACACATTAAATATACACCACAGACATATAATTTAATATTTTAATAATTTAATACTAAATAAAAATAATTAAATAACAATAAAACTAATAAATAAATAATAAAATAATAGGGTAATTAATCAAACCCTAATTAAATAAATAAGTACACATATATACGGTGTTTAGTATTTTAAAAATATATATGAGTTCATGCAAGTCCATAAATCTATTTAAAATAATTAATAGTAAATTATTTACGTGAAAATTTCCTCGAAAATGCAAGTCCCAGGAAAATTTTACGTAAAGCACTTAAAATAATAATAAAAAATTAAAATTAGCTTTAATTAAATAGCAAACTCATAAAAATTTCATAAATATATACAAAAATTATTAACACTGCATATCCCGATGCAGTATAAAAATATTTAAAAATATGGGATATTACATTTTTTAAGATAATGAAAAGATAAATGTCCAAGATGTTGATGCCACAAAATTACTTATTCTTTATTTGAGCTACTTCTAATAACACTATTGACTTGACTTGATTTCATACTTAGATCACCATGCAAATTAAGATAGTACAACTTTTCATGTTTAACACTAAAGCCAAGAATCCTGTGTGTCGCAATGTCTTGAAATAAACAATAGTTAGGCTAGAATTTAATAGTCCAGTTTAAGGTTTTAGTGATTTGACCAACAGATGGTAGATTATAAGAAAGAGATGGAATAACAGGAATAATATCCAAATTAAAAGAGTTAGAATTAGATACTGATCTTTCATGGGTGAGAGGTGTTATTCCTCCATTATCAGTTAGGATATTTTGTTAGGTTGATGGTCGAATGGACGTTAGATGATGAGTGGAGTTTCTTATATGATCAGTAGCACCTGTATCAATAATTTATGTATTATTCTAAGTAAGATTTATTATTCTTGATGTTTCATCAAGGTCACCACTTGGTTTTGTGACATTAGAAGTGGCAATTGTAGCTTTTTTAAGCTTTTTGTGAGGCTTTCTATTGAAATCCCATCATTCTGAATAGCCAACAATTTCATAGCACTATTCCTTAAAGTGTCCAACTTCACCATAGTATGTACATGTGTATGTATTGGACTTACTCAGTGCTTTTCCTCTAAGCTGTGGTTGAATTTGAGCCACTATAAGTACTATATTGTCCGGTAGAACCTTCGGCTCCTCCATCTTCTATCGCCTGTTGTGATCCCTACGCACATTTGCATAACTAGACTTGAGATCAAAAGCTGGATCTTTCCATAGTATTTCACTATGAGCATTATTAAATTCTGAGTTATGTCTGGCTAAGAAAATATGAGTTCAAAGCCGAGAATTATGTTTATGGAGTGATACTACTTCCCTAACATCCTCCCTTTGAGCACTTGTTTGTACATTAATCATTTGAAATATCCCAACTAGTTCATTGTATACAGGTAACAGCCTACCATTCTGATGTGTAGTGAAAGATTTTCTCTTTAACTAAAATAATTGAGTTTCATTGGATCCATCATAAAAGTTTTAAAGACAGCATCCCATATCTCCTTTACTATTTAAAGAAAAATGAATCTCTACATCAACGTTGGACTCATGGAATCAATGACCCAACTTGTAATATCCCGTGTTTTTAAATATTTTAATACTGCATCGGGATATGCAGTGTTAATAATTTTTGGTATATAATATTGATATTTTATGAGTTTGTTATTTAATTAACACTTATTTAATTATTTTATGCTATTTTAAGTACTTTACGTAAAATTTTCCCGAGAATTCTATTTTCGGGGAAATTTTCACGTAAATAATTTACTATTAATTATTTTAAGTAGATTTACGCATTTGCATGAACTCATATATATATTTTTAAAGTACTAAATAAGGTGTATATATGTGTGTATTTATTTAAATTAAACTAGGGTTTAATTAATTACCCTAATTTTTATTATTTATTAATTAGTTTTAATATTATTGAATTATTTTTAGTGTATAAATTATTAAAATATTAAATTATATGTGTGTGGTGTATAATTAATGTGTGTGAGTTTATATTATTTTAATATATAGTGTAAATGTATATATATATACATATATATTTATTATTTAACAAAAAAATAAAGTTTGAGTTATTTACGTTTCTTGCCATCGTCTTCTTCTTCAACCCGACGCACGCCTCCCTCGCCATCACCGCTGTCTGTCAGCCTTCCCCTTGCCGTCGGTGTGCCTCCCGGCGTACCACCTCCTTCTTTAGCCTTCCCCGTCGCAAGTAGCTCCCTATTCCGTCATGGTTTGGTCGGAATAAGCTCGAGAAGCCGAAACTTGAGTCACCGTCGTTCACAGCGTTTCCTGCCACCATTTTCGACACCTTCAGTCTCTTTATTCTCCTTGAGCTTCGGTGAGTGTGATTCCAAGCTTTGTTTCACTTAAAATGGTTTAGATTTACCTAGGTTTCCATTTTTGCAATTCGGCCATTTTAGGGTTCTTGATTTTTTTGAACTTCGAATTGATTGATTCATGAAAAATTCCTTCACAAATGTTTTTCCTCTTAGCTTAATCTTCATGTGTGAATTTTTGTAGAATTTTTGGAAATTATTTTGATTTTTGGGTATTTTTGAATTTTTTATTTTTATTTTCTAATTTTCGAAAATTAATTAATTAAATTATGAAATTGTGTTTTATGATAAATATAGGTGTTGAAATGAATTATAGAAATTTATTTGGAATTTTTGTGTATTTTTATGTATTCATTTTGAATTTATTTAGTTTATGTAATTTTGGAAAAATAGGGTTAATTGTATGTTTAATTGAAATTAATTAGTTAATTGAGTTTAATTATTGATATTATTGATATATATGTTGAGAAAATTAATTTTTAGCAATTATATTATTTTTGGTGAATTTTTGGAGTAATTTTAGTATATTTATATATTTAGGGGAATTTTGGTAATTTTACCCTAAATTGGCTAAAAATGTAATTAAATTGGTTTTAATAGTTATTTAAGCTATAAAAATGATTTCTACAAATTATTTAGTATTTTTAACTAATTAAAACTATTTTTCGTGAATTATTTTCAAATTATATATATAATATACGATTTTTCTAAATATATGAGTTTTATCGATTTTTAATGTGTTTTAGGGTTAATTATGTAATTTCTACTTATAAAATGTATTTTTAATATACAAGGGTATTTTCGGTATTTTGTAAATACTCTGTGAATTGTGGACCTCGATCGATAAACTGTAGTTTGGAGTCCGACCGAGGGGTTATAATTGTGATTATGTGTCTATTTTTCGAAGTGTGTTTCTTTGTAGGGTCGGCTCTACTCTTTGAGTAGAGAGATGTCCATTTTACAGGGGAGGTTCTGCTAGATTTTAGGTAAAATTCTCGTAAAACGTGATGTCCGGTCGAACCCTAATTCTGATTTTGTCTCTAGTATTCTAGATTGAGTCTTTAGAACTTCTGTTAGATTTGTTCTGATTCCTATCATTTTTGTTTGTTTAGTTGCGCCGAGACGGAGGCCTAGTGGACCAGGCCCATCGGACCCATCTCGAGGAGCGCACTAAGTGTGAGTTACTATTTTATATATATATGCTTAGGGTGCGTGATTTAGAAATGTATGTTATTTTGATTAATTATGCATAAATAATTCAATTAGTATTTAAGTTTATTTTAGTTTATATTCGGTATATTTTGGTATGTGTTCAAATTATATGCATGTTTTATTAATAAATTATTCTTAAAATGTTTTTATGTATATCCTTGGTATATTCTTAGTTTATTTTGTAATTAAATTGGATTTATTTGACGTATATATATTTGAAATATACTTGGTTTACTTTTGGTATATTTCTAGTATATATATGATTGATGTTGCTATTTTATTTAAATTCATGCATCATTTATTTTTATGAATGTATGCTTTATATTTTAATGAAGGAAATCAATAGAACGTGCTACACTAGGACCGAGTACGTACCGGTACGCTTATAGCATTTAGGCTATATTACTAACCATTTGTGGATATTGATTGAATTTGATTATTTGATGTGTGAGAAATGATTTGGGAGTGTGATTGCTGGAGCTCGGTTGACCAAGTGTCTCGGGGCCAATCACACTGATAGTCAGACTGCTGGAGCTCGATTAACTTAGTGTCTCAGGGCCAGTCTACTGTCCAAATGGATCAAGTGATTATATTTGGAATAAGTGAGCCTGTATGGCTAGAGTGTTGTCTGACACTGTTTTGAGATTGTGATATTCTAGGATTCTATTTGATCCTTCATAAACAGTTCACTAAAAATATATAAAATGATTTTTATTGCATATGTGTGTATTTGCTTGTATACATATATATTATATATACTTTTGACTGTGTGCAATGGCATTTACTATGCATGTATATATATTATAGTAATTCACTCAGTGAGGTCTGACTCCCCTCCGTTGACTATTTTTCAGGAGAGTCATCACCTTCAGGCCTCAGTAGCAGGCCTTTACGTCAGATTTCTTCTGCCCCAGCTTCTTTGTGTAAACTGCTTACCTGAGTTCTATTTTTTTTTATAATCTAGACACTGCAGTAGTTATGGTCGACTGTGAGATTATTGTATTATTTTTGTATGAGATATGTACTTTAAATATTTGAACTGGATTTGTATTAAAATCGTTTATTTATATATATGAGATGAGGATTTGATTTAAACTCATTTGGTGGAAATATTTTTTTGATATTTATGATTTTATTCCGCTGCAAATTATGTTATTATTAGTATTGCATGTATTTATTTTTAGGCTTGCTACGGGTTCCGGATTCGAAAGAATTTTCGTTCCCTAGCGCCTGTCATGGCCCCTGTTTTGGGTTGTGACACAACTTTTTACTCAGTTATTATTAATAAGCCAAGCCTCCAAAGACTTATCTCCCATAAGTGGCTTTAAAGTTGTGCCAATAAGGAAGCCAAATTTATTTCTAGCTCCAATTCCCATCTCCATGAGTTGTGACCATATAGGGTAATTTGTATCATCAAGTATAATTCCAGTAAGAAAGGGAGCATTATTTTGAAGAGTTTGAATGAAAGTTAGTGTTCCATATGATACAATGAATGTGTTTTCAATGGTTATGGTAGATTTCTAAGGATTACATATTCAAAGGATTTTGAAGGATTATGAATTCCAAGGATTCAATACGAATTTGATTTCAATAAGTGTACTCTGATACCATGTAGAATAAAATTTATAAGTAAAGAAGAGAGAATTGAAGGGAATTATTTTTTCATATATTCTATAAAAGAGGTTACACCCTTTTTATATATATACATTAATCATTCCTAAACATGGAAAACCTAATTACATACTAATTAGGAGGAATAAAAATAATTTCCTAAATAAAGAATAAAAATTTACTTCCTAATATATACAATCAAATCTTTGACTAGACTTTACTTCAATAGTTACAACTGCTATCAGACTAGTATATTTCCATTGCTTTAGATTTTTTGTCCAAGTTTACAGTCAAGGATGAAAATCAGGGTGAAGATGGATGCAAGATGGCTTTTGTTGCTGAAAGAAATTGGCTTTACATCGACTTAAAGGAGCGCAACAAGATGCAAGGTAAGGAATTTGTTCCCATGGTGTTAACTTAGATGATGAATTCAAGCCTTTGGAAGTATGACAATAGAGCCATGGTCTATTTGACTTCCTTAATGACTTTGGCAGTATCATACATAAAGAATGTGGTTGCTTCAATGGGTATGAGGGTAATCCTTACCTTGGATGCCAAGGTAAAAGGTCTTACTCACTCTTACTACTACTACATATAATATAAAGTTATATAGCTAATATTTGTTGCTTTAAGTAGCAAAATTTTTCAATTCTTTTAAAAGTTTTGAATTTGACTTTTAAAGATAGAGAAAGATGTTCTTATCAAATCCATTCAATTTAAACTTTAATAGTAATAAATCCAACCCGTTGTACATGCTATTTTAAAAATTATTTACTATTGTAGTATCAACATATATTCTTTTTGTTTTTATGATGTAATTATATATTGATGAATGCAAAAATGGCGAATCATAACCTTGCAAGATATTGACAAAGTGCATTAATACAAATGGGTCGTACAAATGTGTTGTGTACTCCAAATGGATTATCATTTTAGGTGAGTATCTTTGTGATAAAATTAATTTATTAAATTATTTTGGTGCACATAAATTTTCTCAATTATATTTCTTAAGATAAACTATTTTGAATTAGATTTATTAGGAACTTGTTGTCCTATTTTCATCTTTTTGGAAAAAGAACTGCCCTGCTAAAGTAATAACCACTTGCACATGTTTTTCTCCTAGTAGAGTGACTCATTGACCAACAGAAACTATGAGCAATTTGTAAGAGCAACATGTTCAGGAAATTTTTATACCAACTGAATTCATGAACTTTTCACCATATGAGTTACGAGTAAAATTTTTAAGAATTGAAATTCAATTGCAACATCTTAGGAAGTTTATAAAACTAATTAAATTGTGGAAGTTTGATGTTTTTAAGAATCAATTTAAGTTAAGATTTGAGCTTATTGGAATGCCCTACTTAATTTATTCTTATTTTATATATATTTTGAGATTTGGAATATTAATTTTGAACACTTCCATTGGATTCATTCACTGAAATATTAATTTTGAAAGCTTCTATTGATAATGTAGTCCTAGTTTCTTCTCTTCTTGAGGAGAGAAGAAAATAATTTATTGTGAATAAAGTGTGATAACCCACGCATATGCTTGGCTTATTGATTAATATTGTGAATAAAGTGGATAAAAAATACTTTGTTGGAAAATAAATTCTTCTCTCTCATTATCTTTTTTTTTTTAAATAAGTAACAGGGTTTGTTTAGCTAAATTGTGGTTGCTTTTGTTGAGGAAGTAAATATTTTGATTGTATATATTAGGAAGTAAATATTTGTATACAATTAGAAATAAAGTCTTTATTTTATTTAGGATGTTATTCTATTCCTAATTAGGATGTGAATAGGCTTTCTATATGTATATATAAGGGTTGTAACCTCTCTTTTATGATATGAAACATAAATTCGTTGAATTTTTCTTTTCTTTTCTCTAAATTTTATTTTTCATAATATCAGAGCATACCCATTGAAATCAATTTTTTTTTATTAAATCCTTGAAAGCGTATTTTTTTCTTCTCTTATTCTTTGAATCCTTTGGATCTTCAAAACCATGACCACTAAAATACATCTGTCATATCCGATGGAGTACCCAATTTTATTCAAACTCTTCAAGATAATTCTCCCTTTCCAACAAAAATTATTTTTAATGATACGAACTATCCTCTATGATCATAACTCATAGATATGCGAATTGGAGTCAGAAATAAATTTGGCTTCCTTACTGGCACAACGCCAAAACTACCAACAAGAGATAAAGCTTTGGAGACTTGGATTATTGATAATAACCGAATCAAAAGTTGTTCAATTGATTCCATGATTCTGACATTGATACAGAGATTCATCCATCTTTCAACAGCAAAGGAGTTATGGGATGTTGTCTTAAAAACTTTCTATGATGAATCTAATGAAACTCAATTGTTTGAATTAAACTGAAAATCATTCACTACATATCAGAATGGTAGGTCGTTACTTACATATTATAATGAGCTGGTTGGAAAATTTTAGGAAATTGATGCCCGAACTTTTGCTCAAAGGGAGGATGTTAATGAACTAGTATCAATCCAAAACATATTACCCTGCTTCGGACACATATTTTCCTAGTCGAGCTAGATTCAAATTTAATAATGCTCAAAATGAAGTACTATAAAAGGATCTATCTCTTGATCTTGAGAATAGTTATGCATATATGCAAAAGGATCATAACCAATTACATATAATGGAAAGGCTAAAGATTTTGCCAGACCATGCAGTACTTGTAACGGCTCAAACTCATCCCCATTTCAAAGGGAAAGTATTAAGTAAGTCCATCACATACACTTGTACTCATTGTGGAAAAGTTGGACACTCAAAGAATGGTGCTATGAAATTATGGGATATTCAGAATGGTGGGATTTCAATAAAAAGCCTCGTAAGAAGCTTGGAAAAGCTGCAATTGCCACCTCTAGTGGTACTAAATCAAGTGGTGATCTCAATATAACATCAGGTATGGAAAATCTTACTTGAAATACTACATGGGTTATTAATACAAATGCTACTAATCATATGACAAACTCCACTCACCATCTTACATCCATTTGACCACCAACCCAACAAAATATCCTGATTGTAAATAGAGGCATGGCATCAGTCACTCATGAAGGATCAATAACTAACTCTAATCCTCTTAATCTAGATATTATTCTTGTTGTTCTATTTATTTCTTGTATTCTACTATATGTTGGCCAAATCATTGAAACCTTAAATTGTACTGTCAAATTTTAGCCTAATTATTATTTATTTCAAGACATTATAACGCGTCAGATTCTTGGATCTAGTGTAAACGTAGAAAATTATACTATCTTAATTTGTATGGTGATCCGAGTCAAAATCAAGTCAAGTTAATAGGGTTGGTAGAAATTGCTTAGTTAACGACCAAGTTATTTTATGGCATCGACATCTTAGTCATCTTTCTTTTCATTATCTTAAACAAATAAAACTGAACTTGCTTTTTAGTAGCACAAACTCTGAATTCAAGCATGATATTTGTGAATTGGCAAAAATCCACCGAATTTCATATGTATCGAGTTATAATAAAAATTCAATTCCATTTATGACTATTCATTATGATGTTTAGGGACCTACTTAGATTCCTACTCTGTCTAGTGCTTGATATTTTATAACGTTTATTGATGAATGTACCCAGATGACTTAGGTATCACTACTTTCAAACAAAGGAGATAAATGCTCTACTTTTTAGGACTTGTACAAAATTGTGGCTATGCAATACTAGAGTAAAATTTGAGTCTTGCAGTCTAACAATGATAAAGAGTATTTTCACTCGGCTTTTAAAGATTTTTGCCATGAGCATGGCATTCGCCACCAAATATCCTGTGCTTGTACTCCTCGACAAAATGGTATAGCTGAACGGAAGAATCAGTAGTTATTAGAAGTCATCCGAGCATCATTTTTTGATATGAATGTTCCTCGAGAATACTAGGGAAAGGTTGTTCGATCTACTGTGATATCATAAACTGGACTCCATTAAGAGTACTCAATTTCAAAACACCTTTGTAGAAACTTTAGGAACTTGTCATATCTCCACCTCTCAATAATCTTGAGCCCTGAATCTTTAGATGCTTAGCATATATTCATCAGCAACTAAAAAAATTAGATCCTCGAGCTATCCAGTGTATCTTTGTTAGCTATGTGAATCTACAAAAGGGATATCAATGTTATGATTTGAATGTAAAGAAGATGTATATCACTCGGGATGTTTAGTTCCATGAAAATGCTCCCTTCTTAACCCAATTCGAGTGCTCTCTTCAGGGGAAGAGAATTTTGATCATCTTTGAAGATAGCACTCCGAGTATCTCAGACGTTCTAAGCATTCTGAGTATCTCAGATGTTCCAAGCATCTCACTTAGACAGACATCTAAAGTTTTGAATGGTTTAAGCATCTCATCTGGATGGACAATTAATGATAATTTGAGACTTAAAACAAATCAAAATAGTACATCTTCCCAGTATACATCAGAAGTTAAAGAAACTCCGGATGTGCACAATAAAGTAAACTCGTCTCCCTTAATAAGTCTAAATACCGAGCCTTATTATCCTTTTAAAATCAATAGAAGGATTCCAGAAAAATAATATGATATAGACCTTCATACCGAAGCTAAATATCCTATTAATAATGTTATATCAACTGACTGTTTATCTAAATCTCATGCATATACTGTGAATCAATTATCTATTATATCTATTTTGAGTAATGTTTAGGAGGCTTTAGTTGGTCTAGATTGGAAGAAAGCCATGAATAATGAAATAGAGGCATTGTAGAAGAAATGCACATAGGATCTTGTTCCACTCCCTGAAGGAAAGAAAATAGTGGGGTGCAGGTGGATATTTACTGTCAAACTCAATCCATATGGAAGCATTAATTGATATAAAGCTCAGTTGGTGGCAAAGAGATATACTTAGAAGTATGGAATTGACTATAAAGATACATTTGCTCTAGTAAAAAAAATGAACACCATCTGAGTTCTTATCTCATTAACTGCCAACCTGGACTGGCCACTACACAATATGATGTAAAGAATGTATTTTTGAATGGAACCATAGATGAAGAAGTGTATATGGATCCACCACCCAGAACAAGATGTACTGACCAAGTGTGCAAACTAAAAAGAGTTGTATGGACTTAAGTAATTACCTCGAGCATGGTTTGGATGACTCTCAACTTTCATGAGGAAGTTCGGTTATAAGTAAAGTAATGCTGGTCATACACTATTCATTAAAAAAAAGTTAGGTTAAGTTACCACTCTAATTATGTATGTTAATGATATGGTGGTCATTGGAAATGATCCGAGGTGAGACAATAATCTTGCAAAGATAGTTAGTAGCTGAGTTTGAATTTAAGGATTTGGGTAATTGAAGTATTTTTTTAGGGATTGAAGTTGGCAAGATCAGCTCAAGGGATTTCCCTTTGCCAATAAAAGTATGTAATGGATCTACTAACAGAAACGAGCATGCATGATTGTAAGTTAGTCGAGAGTCCAATTGAAGTCAACCATAGACTATCAATCCAAGGAGATCAAGTCCCAACTGATAAATATCAGTATCAAAGACAGGTGGGAAGGTTGATTTACTTATCTCATACTCGATTGGACATTACTTATGCAATAAGTGTTGTAAGTTAGTTCATTCATTCTCTGAGTAAAGAATATATGGATGCAATATACCAAGTATGAAGATATATGAAGTCTTCTCCAGGCAAAGGTTAATTCTTTCGGAGAAATAAGGTGTCACGACCCAAAACAGGGGCCATGACCGGCGCTAGGGAACGGGAATTCTTTCGAATCCGGAACCCATAGCAAGCCTAAAAATAAAATAAACATGCAATAATAACAATAACAATATAATATGCAGCGGAAATAAAAATCATAATATTATAATATTATTCACATCAACTGGATTTAAATCAAAATCTCATCTCATAAATATATAATCTTTAATACAAATCCAGTTTCAACATAATACATCTCTTTAAAATAAAATACATGAAATCCAATACTTTAATTCACAACTACTGCAGTGTCTAGATAAAATAAATAAGGACTCAAGTATATAATTTACACAAAGAAGCTGGGGCGGAAGAAATCCGACGTATCGACCTGCTACTGAGGTCTGAGGAAGTTGACTCTCCTGAAAAATAGTCAACGGAGGGGAGTCAGACCTCACTGAGTGAATTACTATAATATATATACATACACACTAAGTGATAATGCATACAGTCAACAGTATATATAATATGTATATATACAGGCAATTACACACAGATGCAATAAAAATCATTTTATATATTTTATCTGAAAATCATCTTTTATGAAGGATCACATAGAACCCTAGAATATCGCAACCTCAGAAAATAGTGTTAAACAACACTCTAGCCATATAGGCTCACTTATTCCAAATATATCCACTTAATCCATTTGGACAGTAGACTGGCCCCGAGACACTAAGTCAACCGAGCTCTAGCAGTCTGACTGCCAGTGTGATTGGCCCCGAGACACTTGGTCAACCGAGCTCCAGCAATCACACCCACAAACCACATCTCACATATCGATAATCATAATCAAATCAATATCCACAAATAGTTAGTAATATAGCCTAAATACTATAGGCGTACCGGTACGTACTCGGTCCTAGTGCTGCCCACTAGGTAGCACGTTCTAT